>SJJU01001719.1:0-45554 GCA_012932125.1 Conopomorpha cramerella | reverse complement strand
TTGTAGACGACACAAACAGCTAAACGGAATAAAACACACAAGATGATCGATTTTTCTGCGGCGATTAGGGAGGCCGTGCACAGCGATCGGAAATTTTCACAACAACTCAAAAATGACAGCGAAAAAACAAAAGTGCATCACATAAAAAGAAATTATTTGGACCATGGCACAGCCCCCTTTCAGCCCAATCATTTATTAAAAAGAAAGAAACTTGATTATATCGCTAACAATAATACTTAATTAAAAATTTTTTTTTCTGTTAAATACATACTTATATATATAAATAAAACACCCAGACACATCCAACAAGTACTTAAAAGCTCTCTGTGAGTTAAACCACAACATCACTGAGATTTGTGACCCTCCTGCTAAGCGTGGCGATTATTAGTATTTCCCCCCAAATTAAATCATTGGGCTTCCCCCAATCCTCATCCGAGGGTCCTCCCTCGTGTGTGGTAGACATCATGTGGCCGATGATGATGATGATACATGGTAGCACCCTTCGTTTGCTCTAACTTATATCGACTCGTACTTGGCTGGGTTTTCTTTAGCCCATCCAGAACCGCAATACAGGCTCAGTGACATATCACCTCATCTAACCACATTAACACTAAACTTCCTCTACGACGTAATAAAACTGTTACGTACCCCATTTTCGCATTTCCAACTTGATTAAGCTGACTGATATGTCCACGTCGGATTAAATTAAGCTTTCGCCACACAGATGGCGACGCGACGTGTTAAATACGGCAACTGCCCCATACAGAATATTCAGTTAGTCCAATAAGTACACAGGACATACCTGCCTACCAATTCACTGTCTGGAAACATGACTAGCATTTGATCGACGAAAAATACAGACGAATTAGGAACTCTTTCTCTTTTTTTTTTTTTTGAAGTCGGTTAAAGAACGGAAGAGATACTCAAGTCGACGCGTATATTTATTCGTTTTATGTACGATCACGTATAACTTTTTACAGAGTAGGCCGATTTTGATGATTCATTTTTAATGGAAAAAGTATACCTCGAAATAGGTCCCATATAAATTTGAAAAAAAAAATTCCATCCCTAAAAGTACTAAAACAAAGGATGATTGATTGCTCACTGAGAGTAACGTAAGACCACGCATAATGTTTATGTTTGTTCGCTGAAAACTTGGTCGTTTATGAACCGATATTGAATATTTATTTTTTTTAGAAAGAAGATATTTCAATTGTGGTCGCATAGTAAGGATATTGCAGTTTGATATCATATCAGATAAACCGATCGGAACTTTAAAACATCGTTGGACCATTTTTCTTAAAAAATATTCGTCGTCAGTTCTTACTTTCTAATCATTAGTCTTGGCGTATTCATTATACTAGTACAGGTTAGAGTCGGTTATTTTTTCTTTAAAATTATATTGAATGCGCTTGTATAGAGTGTAGCAAGTTTAACGGCAAACAATTTACCATGGAGGCCGCCAGTTGGTCTGTAAGTAATATTTTTCCAAGTGAATTGGACATATGGATTGGACAATGTAACTACACAGAAAGGACTCAATCCACACTTTGCCTGAAATTGAGTTAGCTATACCAGGGTGCTAAGTCAAGACATATCCATCATATAAAAAAAAATTAACACAAAAAAGTTCACTACTACCTATTTTTTATGTACCCTGACTCAATCCACATGTATGGCGCGTCAGTAGCGCATCCAACTTTAAAGCTCAATATCTCCGAAGTAGCTTTTTGTGGATTACAAATACAAAATGTTTATTGTTTTCTAAGTAAGTTCACGTAAGGTTCTTATAATATAGGTTTAGTTACAACTTAGAAGTCATTTTCTGACATTGCAATGTTTAAGGTACTTAGTTACACCGAAAGTATTGAGTTCTTTCGGTGTAACTACGTCCAATTCAGCATAATAAACCGTTGAGTTACTAAATAATTGACGTACATCACCTTAGATCAGTTTGCCTCTGCTCTAACTTAATCCACCAGCTCGTTTGCCCCGCGTGCTTCGACATCTGCACGATGCTGGACCTTCACGAGGCCACCGATGACGCTGTGCGCGTGCCCGAATACTCAGCACATCATATTGTTTGAGGACACACACGCTGTCGACTCAACAATAATCAGAAGACCGTGCAAAGGAAGGAAGAACGTGCAAAGTATGAATGTAGATGAAGCGAAAGGGGTATGTCAGGACCGTGACAAATGGAGATCTATAGTCTCTGCCTACCCCTCTGGGAGACAGGCGTGAAGTGTATGTATGTAAGACCGTGCACGTTCACGGTTCAGATTACAGTACCGCGCCGCCTTTGCGCTGCTGCCGGCTGTGTGGCGAGAGCTTTATACGGAACTATAATTTTGCAGCAAGCTTACTTTATATGATGGTCTGTTAAAGGATGTTGTTAAACACTTGACGGGCCCGTTGGTGTAGTGGTCAGCATGTCTGCCTCTGCTCCGTAGGGTCGTGGGTTCGATTCCCACCGCTGACAGGTGCTTAGGTGAGGAATTCTTAAGTACTTGTTGGATGTGTCTGGGTGTTTTATTTATATAAGTATATATTTAAATGAAAAAAAAAAATATAAGTAAATATATCGTTGTCTGATTTCCATAACACAAGTGCTTTAGCTACTTAACATGGGATGAAGGCAATGTGTGTGTTGTTGTAAAATATTTATTATTTTATTATTTATTATTACTTCGACTCGCAACAAAGAAGTTGTGGTTTTCGTGATAAAAATGAAACTAGTCGAGCCGTTTTGGAGGAACGTACGAAGAAAGAACAAGACGGTTTTTTTTTTACTAATTTCAGGTATAATAGAACTAGATTGTTATTATTCATCGTGCCTGCACACTGACGTTGGCCTTAACTGGCCTCCACAAATCTGTTATATGCCGTCCTCAGCCAAAGCTTAGAACATACTAACTTACTATCAATAAAAAACATTTGGCACGTTGTTTCTATTTCGCTCGTAATAATCATGACATTAATGACAGAACTAGCAACGAATAACTGTCACCAGAAACTGCGTCACAAATGTGTTACTGGGAGCAGGTCTATGGCGTGTGTTTTTTTTATTTTCTACAAAATAATATGTATCATACTAGATATACCTCGATGGTACTTACCCTCAGTCTAGACGGATATCGTGGGATTATTCCGATGTCTAAGCTATAATTATTGTAAAAACCCTTAAAGAACTATTTGCGTTAAAAGACATTCAACCATCCATATTTCATAAAGATCATTGTGCAAAACAATACGTATATTGTATCTGTTACTGTGTGATACCACGACTGTACCGCGCGGACTGAAATTAGCTGCTGTCAAGTTTGGAGGGTAGTTAGCGTCGCCCATCAACAGTGATACACGCAGTATGAACTGACTTTTAACAGAACGGCAATGAGGAGTTTAAAAAACCCATAAAATAGCGGGAGAAGACGAACAACCATAGAATAGAGTAAAAACATCTCTTTGGTTTCCTACTACTACTAGGCGTGACATTGAATGACAGGATAAGGAATAGTGTGATAAGAGAAAGTTGCGGTTTGAAGGAAGACGTAGTGACCAAGATTGAAAAGGGCATGCTTCGGTGGTTTGGGCATATGGAGAGAATGGATGAAAGTCTATTGACGAAAGAGATTTATATGGGTGATGTAATGGGCCGGGTGAGTAGAGGTCCCCCAGAAGGACATATACAGACCAGATTGGTGATGTCCTGGCCGAAGGTGGCGTGAAAAGTACTCGAAACCGGAGGTCATGTATAAAAAGATGTATGAATGTAGATGAAGCGAAAGGGGTATGTCAGGACCGTGACAATGGAGATCTGTAGTCTCTGCCTACCCCTCTGGGAGACAGGCGTGAAGTGTATGTATGTATGTATGTATGGTTTCCTACTATCTCTGATAGATTGTTTTTTTTCAGATACACGTTATGCATGCCCACATTAAGTCACAAGTTTGTCTGTGGCCTCGTACTAGAACTCTATTATCTATGGTCGGGTCCTTGGACTTGCAATTGGAAAGTCGAAGGTTCGAGAACTAAGCGTATGTAGTGCATTAAATCACTCGGAAAAAGAAATCAATTGGGTTTCTGGAGTTGGTGAAATCAACGGTGTCAACCCCTGTCACATGGGTTTAAACGCTTAGTGATTCTTGCTTTGCACGCTATTGGCGGGTTTTTTCTCGAGCAACTCTATATTATGTCTCGAAATTATTAACATTCATTTACGACATATAATGAAGTTCAAAACGAATTTACAAATATTTGAGTCAAGCGACCGCTTCATGTGACTGTCAGTTGGGACATCTAATTCGAGTTCAATGCGTATGATATTATATCTTCAGCACGAGTAAAATTCGCACGAACCTACGATGATAGTGCATTCTCTTTCTATTTGGACGACGACGCCTAAGTGAAAAAAAAATGTGTCCGTGTACTGGTGTACACACGTAAGAAGTGAAACTTCTTTATGGCCTTATTTTTCGCAAAATGACCTACATGCAACTTTCCAGAAATTGGTTAAAAAAAGTTAAGTTAGATAAAGTTTAAACAAAAGGATTTTATTATCATAGACATGAATACAAATAATACAATTATTTCACTTTAACATTTATACATTGACCGATAGTTACAATCAGAAACTGAGGTTAACCTTAAATATGATGGCGCGTAACGGAAAAAATGTGACGCGTAACCGAAAAAATGTGACGGATTTTTTTTTCCAACGCCGATAAAGAAGTTTCACTTAAAAAAAAGTTGTGTGGTTTTACGAAACCACGGTAAAAGTGAAACTACCTACTCCGCGGCCGACCGTCACGCGACATGCAACACACAGACGCAAAATTTCGGGACGATGTAATAAAAGTTTCAATTTAAAATTTAGAAAAAAAAAATAATGCTGAAGTAATGTTTGCAGCACATATTATGTCTCTTTTTGACACTTGCCATTAGAGTGAAACAAAAACCATAACTGACCCGAGTAATGCATAGTTCACGTTCCAGAGAACGGGCCTAAGCGTTTTGGCACCATGTTGAAAAACGAAAGAAAAAAAAACCATTGCCATTCTATCATATTATAACTTCAGTGCGTCCAAACCAGTCTGATTGAGGCAATTTGCTCCGCAACCAGCAAATGAAGGGTACAGATTTGTATACCTGCTTATTGACATAATATATCAAACAATATTATTTCCTTTCATTTCAACGAGTATAATTTTTGGCTTTTATATCATTAAGTTTATATTTATCCCATGTTTTTGTGAAGGCAGTTTCACGTTTGCAGGAATATCCATTTGGCCTCTTACGTCGTGTATTGTAAGACATATTGATAGTTCCAGTAACATTTAGGCTATTAAAAACTGTTCAGTCGATCATAAATATATTTTTTTAAAAATACACTTTACGGGATGTCGCGGGTTCGAGTCCAGCTACTGGACGTGTACCAATGGGACTCTTTTTCAGAGCCTATGTACGCAACGCAACGCCCGTACCGTGAAGGACAACATCGTGATGAAACCCACACACCACAAGCTGTGTGAACCCTCTAACGGCAATGGGCTCACTCCCCGGTCACGATGCATTAAATACGCTTGGTGAACCGTGGGCAGGCGTGAAGTGTATTTTTTTTAATGTTTTAAATACATACCTACATGGATAATTAAACAACCCAGATGCACAAAACAAATCGTTATGTGCTTGATGACTATGATAACTGAAAAAGAAATCGCGGGGCGTCCACTAGTTTACTATGTAAAAATGAATCACTTAAATGTGCAAGAAACCTCTAGAACAGCTGGACAAAATTTCTCTTATAAATTTTTTTTGCTGCGCAGGAGACCGGTTTTTATGAAGATAAATAATAGGAAAATTGTACAGAAAATTATACTAATGCGGTTTTCCTGTCCAAATTAATAAAAGCAACAGTAGAATTCCGAGATAAATATCCCTATGTGTTATTTCGATGTATAATCTATTATTATCAGACTAACAGCTTTCGCGTGAAAGAATAACAAACGTCCATCCATCCATCCACCCAAATTAGTTTACGGTGTCGCTATTAAAAAACTGGACCGATTTCGCTAGTTATTTTTCTGTTGGGCTCTAACAATAGCACGTTAGAAGCAGGAAATTGCGCGGAAAATTAAACACACTAAGTAACCGTAAGATTCATTGAGTTAGAACTCCAGCATACTGCCAGTGAAGGACTCAATGATTGATTGATTAACTGTTAATGAAATGGATGTATTTAAGTTATTAAATTGTATGTATTTAAAGTTTCTGTGAACGTTTGTACTCACTGTAAAATTTTCTTCTTTTTGTTTGTATTGTAATTTGATTTACTGGCGTATGTTTAAAATACTGACCCGCACTTATGTTCTCCCATGTTGTGAAGTTGACTGGTAGGTAATACTTTGGTATTAAGTCCACCCTTTGTACTTTTAGTGCAATAAAGATAAAATAAATAAAATAATGTATGCAAATTACCATAGACTTAAATAATACAAGATAAGCCCTTCCATGTAATAAAATAGTTCCACTTTCCTTGACAACATTCTAGCTTTTATTACATACTATTTTGATTTTAAAACACTACCTCTATATAAATACCTTTAAAAACTACATAAACCGATATTCGCAGTCGAAACGGGGGAACAAATCAGATAGTGCGTGGTCCATTACATGCGTGGCGTCTTGGTATTGCAAGTAAACTGATGGAAGATTAGAGTATGCTCTCACTTACCTAGGAACCAACTCCTTGTATGAGACACCTTATCTAGTACGCTAGTAGTACTCGTTCCTAAATACGGACATACTGCTCTAAAACGATGTAAGTCAACTAGTTATTTTTATTGCTAGCCAACTGAAGCCCACAGCTGGGCTCTCATCCCTTTCAACTCTTTTCGCGGTTCTGCTCTGATGTGGGACACCCCTCTAGGTGGCCCTGGAAGACGATCTCATCGCACCACCTCTTGGCCAATGATCCAGTGACATACGAGCAACGTGGCTAGCATAATCCTCAGCTGTCATCATCAACAGCCCATATTCGTACACTGCTGAATATTGGCTACGTGCGCGACGGTGGCGACGCGTAGCGTTTACAACATTTGCGGAAGCTGTCATATAATAACAATGTAAACATTGTTAGTTTTCTTTGCAAATATAAATAAAACCAAAATAGTATTGTTGACAATATTATATAAGTGAAATTTATTCAATAGTTTGTAAAATTAACATAATAATAAAAACCGGGTTTGAAACTATTACACATAATATTAGTTTCAAACCACAAACTGAGATAAAATGCAATAAATTAGTATTAGCCGAGCATGTAAGAACGCAACACGTTAAAATTTAACAACGCAACAACAGTCATGGCCCATTTCTTTGCGTTGATTTTGTACTGCAATCAACAGTTGACAGCTGATTATCCGCATTTGTTTCCGATTTCTGCCGTGTTGTGCGCTGCGGTCGTTATCTCTCTACCACTACTCGCTTTGCACATAGCCAATAGACGGTGATTTGTTTTGGGCTTCTCGCATCCAGCATTTGCCAGCAGCTGTAGCCACCTAGTTAGTCAACGTTTTAACTTTGTGTGAATACGGAGGTTGGTAAATAGTTAATTAATAGGTAAGCTTTTGACTCCGGAAAAAAAATGCAGATTTTCCCCGTCTTCAAAATCAAGAGTTTTGTCTCAACCCCTGAATACTTAGCATTATTCCAAAATCCCAAAATTCCCGCAAAAATATTATGAATCATGAGACACGTATATTTTTATCAATTTTGTATTTAAAGAAATGACTGGGGTCGAGGCGGCCGAGTGTTATGCTGTTGTTACGTTACCCGCAAAATGATGATTAATGGAACAAACACTTTTCGTAAATTTATATTGTACTTGTAACATTATAGGGGTTAGGCATCCGAGTGTAAAATGTCAAGGATTATAATAAATACATACTTACTCACTTTGTCGGGCCCGTTAGTGTAGTGGTCAGCATGTCTGCCTCTGCTCCGTAGGATCGTGGGTTCGATTCCCACCGCTGACGCTTAGGTAATGAACTTTTAAGCACTTGTTGGATGTGTCTGGGTGTTTTATTTATATAAGTATATATTTAAATGAAAAAAAAAAGTAAATATATCTCGTTGTCTGATTTACTTAACATGGAATGAAGGCAATGTGTGTGTTGTTGTAAAATATTTATTATTATTATTTAATCACATCCGTCTAATTAACCCAAAAGGGGGTGAATCTTAATGTCTAATGTAACGCTATTTATGTGAGTTTCAACTTGATGGTAGTAGAGCACATTCTTGACCGAATGTACTCAACCAACGCACAAATAAAACCTTGAACCGACTAATCGCGTGATTGAAGACCGATGGAAATAAACATACTGAAAATGTTTGCGACAAACAAATGTCGTTGGGTCAGACAAAACCTATCCAATATTGTGAATCCCATGTTTGTTTCAAGGTCAAATTTTACATTTACTGCGGGTTTTTTGAAGGGCAACGATCAATTTAGTGGGAAAACGGTATGAAATCGGGTCATCGACATTTTTGTATGGTTGGAGCGGTTTACGCAGGCTGCGTTTCCATACAAGCGAAGCGGAATTCTATGGGTTAAGAAGTACATAAGAAACACTGTTAGTCACGTCGCAAAATATGGCCTCGGATGAATCAAAAATCTTAAACTTTAAAGACTTTAGACATTAACCCTAAAATCCCTAAATCCCTAAACACTTTTGATGTGTGTACATTTTGTAAGGTTTACGACAACAAAATAATCTAAAACATGAACGACTTTTTTTTTTTAATCTTTGAACAAGCGTTTGACCGTCATTCTGCCTGGTGTTAAGTAACGTGGTGGTCTACGATGGAGCACACTTGTTCGTTAGTTACCTTTTTACCCGTTACTGGAAGAAGAATACACGCTGCATACTGGTTGATGTCGAATAATAAAATTAGTCAGATCTAAATGTACCCCCATCGCGCTTTTACAATAGGACGACCAGGAGAACGGCAAAACGTCATCCATACCAAGTGTACCATTTACGCGAACCAAACTTTGCGTCTATTTTCATAGTGCGAACCGCCAGAATGTGGTATGACTTGCCGGAGTCTTTGTTTCGTGCGCAGTTCAGTCTATATTTAAGTCGCGGGTAAATAGGTATCTAATGAACAAGTGTGCTCCATCGTAGACCCTATCGCTGCTTAACATCAGGCAGGATGGTGGTCAAACGCTTGTTCAATGTGATGAAAAAAAAATTAGGATAATTTAATCTTCCTAAATTTAGCATTAAATAATGTCGATTCAGTAAATTTTTCATTGATCAGAAAGGGATGGTATAATCAACGAGTATTAGAGTTCAGTCGATGGCACACACTCTAGTGAACTAGAATGACTCAGTTTGCAAATGCATGGTTGTGGCTTTCGTATTAATTGGTGTCGTATTCAGAGCCTGAGTTACTCACGCTAGACATCTGACGGTGAGGCATACCAATTTGAGCAAACCTGCTAATATGTGTAGGTATATCGTCATCCAGGAGCAGCCCACAGGGGCTAGTCGCTCCTTGGGTGGGCCCTGAAAAATGTACTCTACTTGCCCAGGACCCACCCAGCACCAACGATACACCATCATTATGTCAGCTCAGATTTTGGCTTGGAGTAGAATATTTTGTACAGAAAATATTTTAATGTCCTTTCTGTGCTTCTCCTTTTTCTTGGACTATTAAAATGCTTTGTTTTTTTTTAACGAACCTACTACACACATTAAAAGTGTCTAGGGATCAAGAACATTTTTAGCTCTAAAAAAATCTAATTTATTTCAATCAAATCTAATCTTCTGGATTGGTCTCCTACCTAATTCCACATGCCTGTATCAATGACTTATAACCACATTTTCAATAAATTATGAATGAATTCAGTTTTTGTACAATATATTCTTGATTGCAATCTTCTAAAATGTACTTGACACTTTTGATGTGTGTATTAAAAAAAAATGTCACTCATGATAAATGCGATTGTCAACCCGCCTGCCAAACGTGGCGATTATTGGCACTTCCCTCCAAATGATCATGGAAATCATTGGGGGAGGCCCTCGTCCAGCAGTGGATATCGCTGATGATGATGATGAAGTGGTCCATAACGTAACAATATTATGAGGCTGTACTTCAGTCTGCTCGTGACCACGGCACACGTAACTGTGTCGAAAGGTCGAGCCAACAACGGTATACTTACCTTTGATTATTTTATTTAACTAGCTGTCCCGGCAAACTTTTTTTTTGCCGTAATAAGTAGCCTTTGTACCACGTGTATTGGGAGAAATAGAAGTGGTAGGTAAATAAAAATTGATAGCCAATTCTCAGACCTACTGAATACGCATATAAAACTTGGCAAAAATCGGTAACGCCGTTTCGGAGGAGTACGGTAACATTGTGACATGGAAATTTTATATATTAGATTTTCTGGTACGCATTGAGGACAAATAACAGTGTGTGAAAATTAAATATGCCAGGATATTTTTATTAATAAGTATAGGTACGTTGTTGGTTTAATTAGATACGAAATTTTCTTAGCATTGTGTATGCCTGGATACAAATAGACTTCTCAAGTCAAAGGGTCTCTTGAATGAAATTTCTTCTTATTTTTAAATTAATTCTCTGGCTGCAAAAAAGACTTCCAGGTAAATAAAAGCATATTTACCGGTTTCTTAGAATTTAATCAGGCAGCGCCTCATTCTTCGCTGGAAATCAATTGAGAAAGCATTATTAGTTCTTTGGCGGATTCAATTTATAGAAAGAAAGAAAAGGAATTTTATTTTCATAATTATGGCGGTGGTGCCGCAAACACACAGAAAAAAAACATACAAAAAACAACAAAAAGAGAGAAAAAACAAAAAAAAAAACAGATAATTACAAAAAATAAATAAAATGTAAAACAAACACATTATACTGATATATTTGTCAGCAACCACGAACATAATTATAAAAAAGCTACCCTCTCGGCTATGTGCTGCGAAACAAGTTGTTCCGCAACGCCGGTCTTCCGAGGGAAGCGGATTATTTAGCAATTATACCTTCTTTTATGATACCATTATAAAAACTAATACTGCTGTAGGCTCAAATTAACTTGTTAGTCGTATGTACGGAATTGATACTAGAGGAAATGTAATAAAGGTTAGTAGGCCCAGTTAAAAAAGGTACAAAATAAAATACGTGTTTAAGGACGGATGCGGATGCTTAAGTATTTTAGCACTTTAATATAGTAACGCAAAAATATAAATAATATGTTTGCGTATAAATAATATTTTTATAGTAACGCAAAAATATAAATAATATTTTTTAAATATAAATAATATTTTTGCGTTACTATATTAAAGTGCTAAAATAATTAAGCATCCGCATCCGTCCTCAAACACAGAAGTAAAACACACACATAATCCAGTGAGAAAACGTTCCGGGAATGTGTATATTTGTAATGTTCTTGTTTCTCTGAACAGTGTCACACAGGGACCACTATCTTCGTTCCCAGGAAGTCCGGCCCCGGACCGATATCCCGGTCGAACCGCCTCTATGTCACGTGAGCTTAAACACATTAAAACGGTGACCTGTATAAGAAGATAAAACGATTTCGAATAGGAAATAATTGTATTGCATAAATAATTACAAGGTTAGAACCAAAATAAATAAATAAAATTAAAACACACAACCATTAAAACTCAATTTTGTTCACCGGGTTTACTCGAGTTTTAAGGTAAGCTCGAGCGAATATAATCAAAGACAAGCTCGAGCTTACCTTTGTTATTTTATTCAACGTTTAAGGTAACTCGAGCTTGTCTTTGATTATATTCGCGCCTATATACCCGGTGAACAAAATTGAGTTATAATGTCTGTGCGCATTTCATTAAAAAAATTAACACAATAAAAACAATTTCTAATGAAAATATTAACTAACTTTATCATCAGCCACATCACGGCCACTGTTGGACGAGGGTGATCTGTTTTCGGCTTCTCGCATCCAGCTTCTGCCAGCCAGCCATCTTGCGCATATTATCAGTCCACCTTGCCTGAGGGCATAACTTTATTTAATACGTATCACAAGTTCCTTTGTACAAACGTGCAGTAAGTTCACTAACTAACTTCTGGTCTCTGGACACGAGAAACTTGTTTTATTAATCTATAGAGAAGGGTCGTTTAGTTGCCTTTTCTTGTATTCGAAAAGATCCTCGCGTTTTTCAGACTAATTTTTGTCAAAACTTTTCTGTGTCCCTCCGGCTTACAAAGTACAACACGCAAAATGTACAAACCGTTATATATTATGAAACATTTATTATTTTAGGGGATATTAATAAATAATATGGTAGCTTTACTTACGCGGGCCTACTACGTATCCTACAACTGATACGAGTAGTCCAACAATCTTCCTCACTATTTAATTAGGAATTTTCAGGGCATTTGTTTCTCTTAGTTATGAAAGATGGCGCTAGCTGTTTTAAGGGAGATTCGTGTCAATGAAATGACTGACGTCAAACAGTCAGTATTGAAGGTTCATATTTTTATTGTTTGTTTCCATGTTGCAAAAAAAAAAAAAAATACACTTCACGCCTTTTAATCCCCAAGCGGGGTAGGAAGAGGCACTTGCTTAATAAGCAAACAAATGCCTACGGTTCACCAAGCGTATTTAACCCAACGTGACAGGGAGAGAGCCCATCGCCGTTATAGGATTCACACACTTTGTGGTGTGCGGGGTTCATCACGATGTTGTCCTTCACCGTACGAGCGTTGCGTTGCGTACATAGGCTCTGAAAGAGTCCCCATTGGTACACGTCCAGTAGCCGGACTCGAACCCACGACCTCCCGGTTACAAGTCAAGTATCCGACTAACTGGACTACAGACGCTCACACACGTTTACATGTTGCAAAAGTTTCTGAAGTTTGAATAACATATTCAAATAATAAAAAACGTAGTAAAATATTACTGACAGAAGTCTCCCTGGATGTCGAGTCGAGTTTGAAAATTCCCCATTGAATCAGGCATATCCTTGCCTAACTCTATTGGTGACTTTGGTCACTGGATCAACAAGTTTGAGGCTGCCTCGTGTAGTGACGAAATGCGCGTTGTAATATTGTATTGCTCGGAGTGTGTACGTTCTTACATTCCATTTTCCGCATTTGCCTGTATGTGGGCGTATTGCATGCACCAATGCACGAAAAAGCTTTGGATATTTTTGCGGGTATTCTGTATAATGTTCCTCACTGTCTAAAATTTTGTTGAACTTTAACTACCAGTAGGTATGTTTTATTCAGTGACCGTAGTCAAACGACGGAACTCTTGTGTACACACACTAGAATCTACTCTACCAGCGGTACGTACGTTGCTTTGAAACATTGCATAAAAAACGATTGAAGTAGATTGAACGATTCTTCCTGTTTCAAGTTTGTAAAAACACGGCTAAAAATTTATCGCGTTACAGATCCATTTTTCATTGACACATATAGTGTATGTGTATATAAAAGTGCTTGTAAAATTGTTTGGAAGGGTGAATAAAAAATAGATCGTGTGTTTTTTACTTTTAAACGGTATTGAGGAAATTAATAACTGGCCAGTGCTCCTTAATCAAAAACTTTTTCGTACAAGAATTATATCTTTGGGGTGGTAGGCCATTTTCTTGCCGATTGTACGGCATAATAGGGGTACAAAAATATTGATGTTTATGTGATGCATGCGAATTCCAACCTTAGGGAAGTAGCATAGAGATGGGTAATTTGCTTCGCGAGACGTGCTTGAGTAGCGTTTCATGATACAGCCTAAATTTCTTTTTAACTACCCCCCCCCCCATTAATAAGCCATGTAATAAGGTGACAGTGCCATGAAAGTAGTCAACAGTAACTCAATAGCTGTTAGATGTTTTCAATCCGCCCCAAAGCGGTTTAGCATTGGCTCGCAGCTTAACGTGCCCTCCGTAGCATGGATCAGCTCAGATGTCATTTCTTTAGCCGATTTGTTATTATTTCAACTGTTTACCTGACTCTTTTTTGTTTATAGAAGCTTGAAAATAACTGAGTTGCTGTGTTGTTTTATTGTTTATTTTGGATTCCTCGCTAAAGAGATCATTAAATGCGACTTAAATCAGAAATGTATTAAAATTCAGTATAAAAAAAATATTTTATGCTGATTTCAGTTTTGGCAAGTTAACTGTTTTTTTTTGTTCAATATTTTATTATGTAAAGACTTTATAAGTAGATATCTGTTAAGTGGGCGCCCTCTTGGAGATTTCCTTATAACGAACTTCAAAATACCTAAAAAATGTTGCTCAGTTTAATTTAAATCTAGGTCTGTTCTGGCAATGTCTTCCATGAGAAAACCATAAAAGTCTTAAACCTTTTAAGCTATAACTGCTAGGTCTGTTCTGGCAATGTCTTCCATGAGAAAACCATAAAAGTTTTACCAATTACATAATCATGGTTTTTTGTTTACGTATTCTGTAAACAAAAACCATGATTATGTAATGAGATGACCCGAATGTGTCACGTTTTTACACTTGCCCTTAGAGTCAAACAACGCACATTCATACCTGAATAGTGCTTGGTTTACGTCAGGCACATTTTAGGGATACGCGGCGCGTTGCGCGTTGCATGGGACAACGCTCATCGATTTTGAATTCACAGTAAAAAAAACAATTACTAATGTATGAGCGCCCGACGCTACGCGCCATGCGCCGCGTGTCCCTGAATGAGGCCTGGATGAGAGTACATCCAATGTTACTTGAGAAGACATTCTGTACGCAGTCGACCAAAACAGTGGTCTATCAATTTTCTTGTCATTTCTTGTGTTAAGGTAAAACTTGCTTAATATGACAAGGAAAAAATGAAAACACACACTGTGTCATTCATACTGAGGTAGCGAGATGCGGTATTAGCGACATCTCATATCAACGAAATGAACTAATTTCAGTTGTCAGTTGGTTGTCAAATAATTCCCTAGTCCGTGAGTACCTACATATTCACTTATATTTTGTTAATAATAATATACCTACATAGTGTAATGTGAAAGGAAAAAAATAACCTACCTGTATATGATGCATGCGAATTTCAACCTTAGGGAAGTAGCATAGAGATGGGTACTTTGCTTCGCGAAACGTGCTTGAGTAGCGCTTCATGTTACAGCCTAAATTTTTTTCAGCAAATATCTCCAATGGCTGTTGCAAAAGGTCACACCACTCATTTTTCTTTCGAACGCTAATCGGCAAAAACGTAAGACTTCCGACCTCTAATATCCGCCATCGGTATGTTTCTAAACGAAAATGAATTTGGGCTTTATCTGTCTACCCGGAAAAAAACTCGTTATTATACAAAACGATTTTTTCTTCTCCGCTTTCGTTTCGAATCCCTAGGCGACTTGAATTTTCACGTTTTTAAGATGAACGTCCATTGCACTAGTTTATTGCGTGAAATAAGCAATGCGATGGCCTATTTCGGCGAGTGGTAACACTCTCTCTTCCACACACACTGACATAGACATACAATGTTTATTACTCAATATTGTTCACCGGGTATTGGCTATGTGCGCGACGGTGGCGACGCGTAGCGTTTACAACATTTGCGGAAGCTGGCAAATAATAACAATGTAAACATTGTTAGTTTTCTTTGCAAATATAAATAAAACCAAACATTAAAATAGTATTGTTGACAATATTTAAGTGAAATTTATTCAATAGTTTGTAAAATTAATGTAATAATAAAAACCGGGTTTGAAACTATTACACATACTTAATATTAGTTTCTAACCACAAACTGAGATAAATGGCAATAAATTAGTATTAGCAGAGCATGTAAGAACGCAACACGATAAAAAGTTAACAACGTAACAACAGTCATGTCCCATTTCTTTGCTTTGATTTTGTACTGCAATCTATACTTGACAGCTGATCATCCGCATTTGTTTCCAATTTCTGCCGTGTTGTGCGCTGCGGTCGTTATCTGTCTGCCACTACTCGCTTTGCACATAGCCAATATAGGCGCGAATATAATCAAAGACAAACTCGAGCTTACCTTTTTTATTTTACTCGACGTTTCGACGCAGTTGCATGCGTCGTGCTCACGAGTGGAATCGTACAATATTGAGTTATAATGTCTGTGCGCGTTTCATTAACAAAATGTTTATTATTGTATTTACTTACATGTTTTTTTAATACTGACCCGCAACTATGTTCTCCCATTTTGTGAGGTTGACTGGTAGAGAATACTTTAGTATTAAGTCCATCCTTTGTACTTTTGGTGCAATAAAGTATTAAATAAATTAAAAAAATATTTTGGTACCAAAACCTCAGACCAAACACAATTTTATTAGATTTGCAAGCCGCGTCTTTCAATCTGTCTCTTTTCAGCCAAAATGTATGGAATTTAATGTACTTCGGGATCCAACAATACCCATTACGTATTCAGGCGCAGAAGTTAGTCTCTTTTTTTTATCACTATGAACAAGCGTTTGACCACCATCCTGCCTGATGTTAAGCAGCGATGCGGTCTACGATGGAGCACACTTGTTCATTAGGTACCTATTCACCCGCGACTTGAAGACCTTCAGACTGTACTGCGCAGGAAACACAAGACTCCGGCAAGTCGTTCCGTCTCTTGATGTTTCTCACTCCTCCATGTCGTTAATATCTTTGTCTCGTTTTATTCTAGTGTTGTTTGGTCTGAGCCCAAAACACATTAGTGGAAATTATAATAAAATTTGATAATAGAAGCACTGTACAGTGTAATTTTTACCACAAGTCGGCCATTTTCTCAAAAGATGACGCTACGGTGTTTTATGGCGATAATCAATCAAACCTTCTTTGTCGGTCAGTCAACTTTTTACAACAACTTCAATCGTTTGTCAATCATCTGTCATTCTGATTAACAATCGACACAGAAACCAGTAGTGACTATAGGGGAAAATTAATTTAAAAATGCCTCCATGCCTCCAGGAATGATGGGCGGTACTCACGAAAGCATACACAAAATTTATGTTTTTAAATAATTTTGTCGATAAAATGAACTATGTTTAACGCCATTTTGATATCAAAAACTTGTTGCAAAAATTACACTGATTGCACTCTAGCATAATAGGACTCAGCTTTCGTTATATTATTGTAAAAATTCTCAAATCAACAAGGAAGAAAATGCGAAGCTGAGTGCAGATGGCCCTTCGTGCCGTGAGCCAATGAAAGTGACGTAATCTACTACATGAGCTTTTAGTAAAAATCGTTTAATAAATCGTGCTGTTATGGATCATACGAAATAAGCACCACTAGTTCATGAGGTATCTCCCCCGTTCAATACAATTCATGTAACTAGTACTTGTACTAAATACAACTTTCAATTACTGTACTATCAGAGAATAGTGTGCTCTAATATTGACTCCCAATTCTTAACTTTAAAGGTGGTTGCTGCATAAAAGTATACGATCAACGTTATTACATATATAACCCTCAAGAAATTTTAACAAAACCCTTTTCTTCCGATGTATACAAAATTTTTTACTATTCCAAAAATTTCTTTGGATATCAAAACAAACATTTTATCTCTGTATGATGATACATATAGGCGAGCAATTTTGTATGCAGCTGTGATGACGTCAAAAATAGAATAAGGCCCTTAAAAACAATAGCAGAATACTCTAAATCTCAGCCACTATAACTACGTCTTACAAATAATCGATCGCTTCATTATCCATCTTGTTTGTAAGATTAGGGTTGTCATTCACTCCGTATTTATACTTGCGCTTCTTAATTCAAAAGAAATACATGTAAAAATGTACTGACACACGTATCAGTACATTTTGACACGACCGCTCGCCTTAACAATGGAAATAGCACAGTTCTGCCAAATTGGGAACTTTGAGATTTAAGGATTTCTGCAGAGAATGTCCATAAGATTTTTTTTACAATCCCACTGAATTTTATTATATTGAGGCGCTTTCTGTGCAGATTCTTTTGCGACAGAATAATCTGAATGTTCTGCGAGAAAGGCATATTTTCTTCTTCTTTTTGTTACAATGTTACGAAATATTTTTTTTTGTGGTAGAGTCAATGTTAATTTTTAAAGAAGTAACACAATCAATACATAGTATAAATAGATTTGAAAGATGTAGTGACCAAGATTGAAAAGGGTATGCTTCGGTGGTTTGGGAATCTGGAGCGGATGGATGAAAGTCGATTAACGAAAGAGATTTATATAAGTGAGTAGAAGTCACCCCAGAAGGACATACATCGACCAGATTGGTCGTCAGAGACGTCCTAGCGCAAGGTGGCGTGAAAAGTTTTCGAAACCGGAGGTCATGTATGAATGTAAATAAAGCGAAAGGGGTATGTCAGGACCGTGACAAATGGAGATCTGTAGTCTCTGCCTACCTTTCTTGGAGACAACGTGAAGTGTATGTATGTATGTATACGCCCTTATATACCAGTTTCCCTAAGGTTAAGGCTTTGTGATACTTTGATCCTTTCGAAGCTAAGCTTCTGCCTGCCTGCTTTTGGCCCATGCCTCCTGGCTGGAACACAAGCTCTCTTACAACGCGTCGAAAATGCCTGTGCCAGAATTTTTTTTCCCAATTCCTCCACGTACTCACGTCACCCCGTACCTCAACAGCGCCAGTATTCGGAACACGAAGAATAGGCAGAGGCTTTATCTTCTTCAAGTCTCTTGTTAGATGTTTTAACATCCGGAAAACCAGAATATCTTGCTGAAAAAGTAATATGGCGTAAGACCATAATTTCAAACCCGTTCGGTCTCTTTCAGCCTCTACTCAACACTATATAACTTAAAGAAAAAAGAAACGACTTCAACCAGTAAAATTTGACATGTTATGTGGTTTTCTCATGGATGCCATTGTCGGAACTTAACAAAATTTACATGGAACCAAACGGGAAGCACCAGCATTCAAATAATAAAAAGGTAATAAACATAAAATACAGACATATTGAGAACCTCCTCCTTTTTTGAAATCGGTTATAAACCGCAACCTTGAGAGGTAGTTTCAATACTATCCTATCTCTCAAATTGGACGAAATTACATATAAATGCCAACTTTTGTGAATATCGGTAGCCTTGGTGAAGAGTTCATTGGGAACAAACATCATGACACTGTATTTTTAAATATTAAGATTATTATTGTATATTGCCTTGGGTGTCGAAATAAATATTTCATTCATACATTCATTCATTTTCATTCATAATTAAATCCATAATCTCTAAAATATTACCCAAGATTCCCTCTTATGTTTTTGCTCGTCAGCTTTTCACCATAGCTTAAGTGATCCCAAAAGGCACGATAGTGTCTATACGCCTTATATTGCATGCTTTTTTACCATAATGTCTATTATGGTGTATACAAACCCGAGTTTAGGATCGAATCGTTTATCTTTTGCTAAGAGTTCTGACGTTCGATTACATTTTCTATGTCACGAAAACATCATGAATGTAGAGTTGTTATATTGTGACGTATACAAAATTAACCTTAATGTTTGTAATTTAATATCGTATCGTATCGTAATCATAAAGACTTTAATATCTAAAAGTTTCATCTTAGTTTGGCAAACTGATTCTTGGCCGACTGTACATTTAAGGGTATTTATTTATTTTTTGTAGGTATTTATTTAAGTATATCAGTCAGTTTTTTTCAAATTTGTCTACACAAATTTGAAAAAAAATAATCATATTGATTTGCGAAAAGTCCGGGTATCTGTGATCACTCCCCTAGAAAAGCACTTCAAGAAAAAAAAGACAAGACGTAGGTATAACGCGTTGTGATTCGTTGAAACAATCGAAATGGCGTGACATAACAACCAATCACACGTGCGTATATCTTTCTTGACTCGCGTACTAAGCCTTGCAAACACACACACATGCACACACACCACATAAACAACCAATAATAGGTTAGGCAGACATTAGACGCTCATGCAAGCGTCATTAAATTCCATCAGTCATGATTTATGGAATGACTACTAATACTAATTCAAACATCATTCACTATATTAGACGATAGGAAATCCGTCAATCACAGTGGCGTGCACACCATATAGGCAAAAATACACTGCCTACCCTGCTGCTACTCCCTACTCGGGTAGCCAAAAACCCGACCTAATAATAGAGTTATTGCTAGATCTTTTTTTGTGGCATTCACGACATAGGCTAACGAAGGTCCTGTGTTTTTTGGGCGAGCAGATAGGGAAGTACCTGTGTTGCGTAAAGACAAGTGGCCTATACATAGGTGTCAATCCGTGGGGATTACTGCCTACCTTATAACTCAATATTGTTCACCGGGTATATAGGCGCGAAGTCCACTCGTGACCACGACGCATGCAACTGCGTCGAAACGTCGAGTAAAATAACAAAGGTAAGCTCGAGCTTGTCTTTGGTTATATTCGCGCCTATATACCCGGTGTACAATATTGAGTTATAATGTCTGTGCGCGTTTCATTAAAAAATGATCTTACTGCCTACCTTGTCGTAAAAGCCAGTGCACGCCACTGGTCAATAATAATCATGACTGTGTTAAAACTGAGATCAAAACGTATCGTCTAATGTTTGCCTCTATAGAGCACGGAGTGGTTTCGCACGAGCACTTACACCCGCTTCCCTCTCGCACTCAGCTTCGACTGGCGTCAGGTGCTGCTCATCAACGAGCCCGAAGCCCAGATCAACGTCGCCGGCAAGTCCACCTGCCTACTCATGATGAAGACCTTCGCCAACTTCCTGAAGAAGGAGGAGATGATATACACACCATGGGACACCACCTCCGACGGCGGTCTCAACATCACAGAGAATCTGAAACTGCAACTGGGCACGAAATATACAAGTAAGTGACCTATGCCCGCATGTGCTGCCACCTCGCCGGGGCAAAGGTAAGTCCATTACTCGCCCTCTGCGAAAGTGAAAATAGGTAGGAGTACCGAAAGTTAGTAGTCCCGCTACCGGACGCTAGATGGCGTTCGTCACGGTCACTTGTGTTCCGCGCCTCAATACTAGATGGCGCTACTGTATATGTTATTTTGTCCACAGATTTGAATGGAACCGAGTGTCCCTTTTGTATGAAAGTAACGCTTACAATGAATACGTCGGGTCCAACGGCGGCTTTCTATTGGCCAGTACGATACACGAGTACATGATATTCGAAGCCGTAAACGTGCTAGGACGGGAAATTATCGTTGAATTGCAAACGTACGAGGAATTGCTGGTACAGAACGTAGGAAACGATTATGCGAGTAAGTTATGTTAAAAGTTTCCACTATTGTCGTGTATATGGAAAAGATGCGCCAAGCGAGTATATTGTAATATCCCATATTATATGTATCTCTTGATAGCGTCTATCCTTGACGTAATTTTTTATACATTAATTATAGTAAAAATTGTTTGAAACAGAACCATAATATACCCAAGTACACATTAATACTGAGAAAATGCATCTAGCCAGTGATTTATAACAGTTCCTTTGTCAGATATTTTTAAGAAAAACTGAGACAATTTTGTTTCAGAAAGGCCATTAGAACTATTATACCTAGAATATAAGTTCTCATTTCAGAAATTCTGTTCAAAACCGAATAGTATTTTTTTTCAACCTATAACTTATTATTATTTACTTTCATATTGCAATAGGCATACTTGTAATAATGTTAGCGTGTGTAAATAAAAAAATATATTAACTTACATTTGACATTCAGTAAGAAAGACTTAACTAATAAATCTGATCTCAGAATCTACCTCGCTGACTCATCTTTTTCGTTCACACTTCATACACATCATACACAGAGTGTTACCTCGCACCATCGACCATACAACGAGCAGTTGTATGGTCACACGCACACGTGCTTTTTTTTTTAAATCAGGTTACCCCATTCCCATTATGAAAAAAATGTCCATTTGGTTGACAACTGGATCTAAGATTATGTTATGTAGAGTAATCCAGACCATCTGCATTTTAACGGTTAACACTTTCTCGGACAGTGAACGGCCATACGCGTGATAACAATAAAAAATCTATTATGTCTATTTTACTGTCCGCCAACGTGTTAACTAACAGCGAAATGGCAGTTGGTGGTTGTTTGGGTTTCAAATGGAGTAAATTCAAGTCTGTCTAAAATAAAAGTCTTATTCTAATTTGTGTGCAGTTCTACCAAATGATGAAATGCAGTTTGTCTATTTAGACCCTAAGAAGCGAATTTTACTTTTACTAATATTATAAATGGGAAAGTGAGTTTGTTTGTTTGGTTGTTCCGCTTTCACGCCGTAACTACTGAACCGATTGCTGTGAAATTTCAGACGTATAGTTAGAAGTCCGGTTTAAATAATAGTAAAAAAATGATATTCCCGAGGAAAAACAAAAAATATTCCTTTATACCGCAATATAACCGAAGTCCACGCGGGCAAAGCCGCGGGCGGAAAGCTAGTTTGTAATATTAGGTATGTTCTAAAATACATTGAGACATGATTTATCCCAAACTAGCATACTAGATGTGGAATGACTTGTAGAAGTACTTTACTTATCTAGTACCTATAGGAAACATAAAAAGTTCTTAGTACATAAAATAAATTGTATAAATATCGCCTTATCCAAAACTGTTTCCATTAATAGTTTGCCAGGCACAATTAGGCGGTAGGTAACCTACTTTATCACAAACAAACTTTTTGTATATTCTTACTTACTCATAACAGAGGTAAGTATAACAAAAATATGAATAATTAATGAGAAATTAATAAGTATGTGTTTTCTGCGCAGTAAGTCGCGAGTAAATAAGCAATTAGTGTTGGAGCTCACTTGTTCGTAGACCACATCGCTGCTTAACATCAGGCAGGGTGGTGGTCAAACGCTTGTTAAAATGTTTGAATAAAAAGTGTATGGTATACTTACTTTAATAGCATACCTATAGATAAGTCACGCCAGTTTTCCAGAGAGATTCTGTTACCTAGGCAGAGTTTAAAAAAAATACACCTAATACCCCCATCGCGTTTCTACAATAGGACAACCAGGAGAACGGCAAAACATCATCCATACCAGTTGGATTTGCCATTTACGCGAACCAAACGGTTTGCGTCCACTTTCATAATGCGAACCGCCAGGATGTGGAATGACTTGCCGGAGTCTGCGTTTCCTGCGCAGTACAGTCTGAAGGTCTTCAAGTCGCGGGTGAATAGGTACCTAAAGAACAAGTGTGCTCCATCGTAAACCACATCGCTGCTTAACATCAGGCAGGATGGTGGTCAAACGCTTGTTCATAGTGATTAAAAAAAAAACTTTTAAAATAAATGAAAAACCAAGTCATACACAATAAACACCTCAGCTCAGTGAGAATAAAATCCACTACCGCCGTTCTAGAGGTTTTAGTCTACCGGTCCACCCCTGTCATCCATATTTACAGTAGGTACTAGTGGCGGAGCTAGGTGGTAAGCCGTTAGTACAAGACAAGCCTATGTCAGGCACATTAACAAAATATTTTCAAGGAAATTAAGTAGCATAGGGACTTATTATAGCTCAAATAAGTAAGACAAATAAAAAAATCTTAATAAGCATTGGTTAATTGCCTATTTTTCACTACCAGCTTACCTCCTAGCTTCGCTCTACTTGTCAATAGAAACACTCACTTCTTTAATCCTAAAGCGGGTAGACAGCGGCACTTACTAAGCAAATGTTCACACTCCACCAAGCTTACTTAAATACAAAGTGACAGGGCCCATCGATTTCGAGTTTCAAGACAAGACAAGACATTTACTGCCTCATTAGTTAACTCACGATGTTTCCCCATGCGCGTAACTTAACGTACCTATGTAGGCTCTGAAAGAAAAATTGAACATTTCGGTACAAGTTTGCTGCGTCTGTGGTCCAGTTGGCCGGGTACTTGACTTGTGACCGGGAGATCGCGGGTTCGAGTTCCGGCTACTGGAAGTGTAGCAATCTCTTTTTCAGAGCCTATTTACGCATCACAACGCTCGTACGGTGAAGGACAACATCGTGATGAAACCCGCACACCACAAGGTGTGTGAACCCTATAACGGCGATGGGCTCACCCCCCGTCACGTTGGGTTAAACACGCCCCCTGTCGCGTTGCGTACATAGGCTCTGAAAAAGAGTCCCATTGGTTCACGTCCAGTAGCGGAACTAGAACCCGCGACCTCCCGGTTACAAGTTAAGTGTCGTGTACTTAACTTGTAACCGGGAGGTCGCGGGACTGGACCATTTTTTTGTATCACTTTAGCAAAACAAAACAATGTTCTCTCTTACATTGTACATAATAATATACATTTATTTTCTTGCGTCCAGCGGCTACCGAAACTCCAAACCAAACCCCGCGCACTACTGCAAGTTTGCTAGCATGGTTTCCGTGTTCTGCACTGCTTTTTTTTTCCACAAAAATTAGGCACTGGCCACACAGATGTTTTTATTGTTTTTTTTTAGAAAACTTTGTTTTATATTTAAAACTAGGTGCTGGGGCGTTAAGATAAATTTGACGTTTGTTGTAATCCAAACTTTGCCCGAAATTGAGTTAGCTAAACCAGGGTGCTAAAACATATCCATCATATAAAAAAACATTAACACAAAAAATATCACTACAACCTATTTTTTATGTACCCTGACTCAGTAAACATGTATGGCGGGTCGATAGCGCATCCAACTTTAAAGCTCAATGTCTCCGAAGTAACTTTTTGTGGATTGAGTCCTTTCTGTGTACCTTACGTCCAATTTATCTTAACGCCCCCGCACCTAGTTTTAAATATATGATAATATCAGTGGCGCGCACTGGCTTTTAAAACAAGGTAGGCAGTAATCCCCAAGGATAGACACCTATGTATAGGTAACTTGTTATTTCCGAAATAGGTACCTATATATCTACTCCCCCACAAAACACAGGACCTTCATTAGCCTATATAGTGAGTACAACAAAAAAAGATCTAGCAATAACTCTATTATTAGGTCCGGTAGTCAAAATACTAAGGCAGGCAGTGTCTTTTTGCCTATATGGTGTGCACGCCACTGGATATATGATTATATATATTATTATTATTATATATTATGATTAACATCAGGCAGGATGGTGGTCAAACGCTTGTTCTTAATGATAAAAATAAATCCTATGAGCAAACACAACGAGACTTTCAAGCCACGTAGCATCTTTAGTCTGTCTCTGTACGAAAATGTCACTTTGGATCCAATCATACACAGGCAGAAAATTTTGTATCCTACTCTTTCACTCCTGCATGCCTTTCATACTGTTGTATCGATCTACACACATCAAAAGTGTCTAGGGATCAAGTACATTTTAGAAGATGGCATCATCATCATCATCATCATCATCAGCCCATACTTGTCCACTGCTGGATATAGGCTTCTCCAATTGCACGCCACTGTGATCTGTTTTCGGCTTCTCGCATCCAGCATCTGCCAACCATCTTGCGTATATCATCAGTCTACCTTGCCTGAGGGCGTCCTACACTCCGTTTGCCGAGACACGGTCTCCACTTGAGAACACGTTTGCCCCAACGGTCATCGGTTCTAAGGCTAATATGGCCGGCCCACTGTAGAAGATGGCAATCAAGAATATATTTAAAAAAAACTGAATTCATTCATCATTTATTCAAAATGTGGTGATAAGTCGTTGATACAGGCATGGGGAATTAGGTAGGAGACCAATCCAGAAGATTAGATTTGATTTAAATAAATTATATTTTTTGTTAGAGCTAAAAATGTTCTTGATCCCTAGACACTTTTGATGTGTGTATTACGGATTGCGAGTCTAGTTATTTTTGGTCCGAGGTATGATCATAAAAACTTTTATTTTTTTGTATTTTTTTGTTGCTTGTCTTAGGATAACTCTGTGTATCGCATATACGGAATACCAAATAATTTATTGAAGATATAGCCAATTATAAGCCGTGATTTTATGTTTACCAGGATTTACCTATTTGAGGTATGAAAGACATAATTGATTGATTAACATTATTTCATTACATAACAATAAATCGTTTCTATATTTCTTTTGTCCGTCAAGATTAACCGCGTATTTTCTTATCAAGTGTATCTGCCTACCCCGTTTTGAAATCAAAAGCCATGAGTGCATTTTGTTGATATTTTACAACACTTTTTTGTACAATTTGTTCGCAAAACGCTCGGCTCTCTGTGTGAATAAGGCTTAAAACCGGTCGGTGCAGGGTAGAGAATATAACTTTCATATGTGTGTAACTACATACGAATAGGTATGTAGATACGCTTACCTAATGAGAGTGTTTCCGCTGTGAAATGTTCACGATGAAATTAAAAAGTAGATTTTTTTTATTTCGTTGCGATTTCAAGTTCGTGGAATTGTTTTGATTTGACGAAAGTGTACGAGTTACGGCGCAAGACGGATGTTGGTGTCGGGCTTTTAGCGAGGCCTGTACCCAGCAGTGGACATCAGTGCGCTGACATTAGTTGCATTAGACATAAGATCAGGTATGTACAAGTATTCACGTAATCTTAATATAACATAAAAAAGGAAAAGCTGACTGACTGACTGACTGGTACCTTAGGTACCATAGGGGTGCACTAAGAAAGGAATTGCAGAAATTCCTACGAGAACGGGAATAAACGGGAAAATTCTTTTGTATGAAAAATCTAAACGGCTCAAGTTAGACGCGTCAAATTTGGGATGCAGGTACTTCAAAAATAAGCGAATGAAATCGCGGGGCGTCCGCTAGTTTAAAATAATAAATTACTTTCATCAAGCTATGTGTTACAAAAAGGTACATAACAAACATCAACAAACAGACATGAAGGGGAAGTCCCTTCATGTCCCATAGGTTTGGGGCGCCCTGTATAATAATAATCAATGCCGTCCACCAACTAAACAAAATTACTCGTTGATATTTTATCCCACAAAATGTCGAGATTTCTGGCCGATGAAAGTGCTGTCTAAGTCTTGTCTTTATTAATATTATGGCTATTTGACCAGCTCACGTTCACCACACGTCGTAACATAGATGGCAGAAGATTCTTGTTATCCTCCTATTTTTTTGTATCCTGGCACACCCATCGGTCTTTCCCATTACTGGTGGTTGACTGGTAGAAAATGCTTTAGCATTAAGTCCGCCATGTGTACTTTTTTTGTGAATTAAAGTGTTTTAAATAAATGAATAAAATCATCATCATCATCATCATTTTCCTGCCCCTATCCCACACTAGGTGGGGTCGGCGCAACATATTTCTTTTCGCTATTCATCTCTATCATTCGTCACCTCTGCAGTTACACCTTTCACGCACATATCATTTTTCACACAGTCCATACACCGTTCTTTTTTCCGTCACTGCCACTGTCCACTTCTCACAACCGCCGGGTGCTGCGTTTGCGCGTCGCCTCGAGGGTACGCCCTAACCTTCTCAATACCTCTAACCATTCGTACATCCATGTTGCAGTTATATTTGGCATTTTTTTTACGACCGGCCGCCTGCCTGACGTCAACCTTCCTTGGGTATCTTTTATGTTTAATTTCGTAGTTACCTCTACTAGATGGGTTGCGGACCGATGCTAAAGAGGCCCATCTCCCCCATTGTGGTTTTTCTTTTTGGAGTGTTCCTTCAAATAAATAAAATAATTAAAGTATATATATGCCTTAGCATGTATCCCTCGTATTCATAAATAAGCATAATAGAACAGCCCTAGTGCACTGTTAGTAAAGATCTCATAAATTGGGAAAACGCTTGTTCATAGTAATTAAAAAAAAAGGCATGCAAGGACAAGCCATTGATATACGTCAGCTAGTTCATCATCATCTCTCATCATCATCAACAGCCTCTTCAATTGCACGTTACTGTGATCTGTTTTCGGCTTCTCGCATCCAACTTCTGCCAGCCATCTTGCGTATATCATCAGTCCACACCGTTTGCCGAGACGCGGTCTCCACTCGAGAGCTCGTTTTCCCCAACGGTTATCGGTTCTACGGCTAATATGGCCGGCCCACTGCCACTTCAGCTTGCTAAAGCGATGAGCTATGTCGATGACTTTGGTTCTCTGTCGGATCACTTCATTTCTGATTCGATCCTTCAGAGAAATGCCGAGCATAGCATGGAAAGGTCCATAGCACACTGTGCGACTTTGAGCTTGTGGACCAACCGTGCCGTCAGTGTCCACGTCAGATTGATTCAATGGGAAGGTTTATATTGTTATTATGCATCGTATAGTAGAGAGACCGAGGGATCTTATTAGCATTTCCCCCCAATTGATCATGGGAATCATTGGGGGAGGCCCTCGTCCAGCAGTGGACGGCATGTGGCTGATGATGTATAAATATACAAAGAGATAATAGAAACAAACAAAGAGATATATAGATAATACAAAGAGAAATAGAGACGTTGTGCAGAACAGAAAAATACGGGCAAAGACATGAATCATCATGTCTTGTCTTGGAATTCTGTGTTACGTATTCTGAGCTAGTGAACTAGGTACGGGGCCAATCTAGTTACCAACATAGTACATACTCTTTGTGCCTAAATGCGAATGAGATTTGGGAACGCAAAAAGCCCCCTTAATTAAGTTACTGCCCTATAAAAGCAGGCTTTTCGTCGAAAATTCGAAAAAAAATGTACTGAAAAAGAGTCCCATAGGAGGCTTTTCAAGTCGGATGTAGGACGAATCTTAGTACTTAACTAGATGTTTTATTTCTTCGTTCTCTCTATATCAGCATACCAGATTATCACAATATTTAATTGATTAGGTTACCTGGGTTGGGTTAAATACGCTTGGTGAACCGTGGGCATTTGCTTACTAAGCAAGTGCCTCTGCCTACCCCGCTTTGGGATTAAAAGGCGTGAAGTGTATTTTTTTTTAGGTTACCTGCAATCCTAGCATGCACGTCAAGAAATACACGGAATAAATATGCACGCCGATTGCTGTTATGTCACGCTTAGTCACAGCTTGTTTCAAGAAATCGCAGCGCGTTATGTCTTGTTACTTCTTTCTAGGAGGAAGAAGGTCGCTCGAAGCTCTGAGCGGAGTTAGCCTTCTGAAATTTTACCATATAATAGTCAATTTTACATTTTGTATATGTGTGCAATAAAGAGTTCATTAATTAATTCATTCACCGTATGGAAAATAAACTATCGAATTAAATTTGTCTGGAAAGATAAAAGCATTATAAAATATTATCCAATTAGGTATGTACAGGAGGAGAAGCTGGCAACCAACGCACAGCCCAAGGAACTTGAAATTTGGCAGGAACTTAGCTTCAGTACGGTAGAGGTGCACTAAGAAAGGAATTATCGGAATTCCCACGGGAACGGGATTTATAATGTATATGGGCAAAACAATGTTTCCCGGGTCAGCTAGGTCCATAATATATGTATAGATCATAATAATGGTATTATCTTTCCAGCTACTCTCAGAAGTTCATTACGAAAAAGTGTGAAATAAAACCAAGGGAAACGTTCCAAAAATATGACGACAAACTCCTTCCAATAACAGACAAAATTTAATTGATAGCTTACCCAGCTGACACTGTGAGAACATTGTTATAAGTCTGCAGGGCTATTCTAGGTCTCCTTTAGTTCCTAATATTAAAAACGTATTGCCTGTCAGTAATGTCAGATATTTTATACGTGACCAGTCCTAAGATGATATAGTAACTAGTATACATTAAAAAACGTGTGTCTCTTTCCAAAATGACATATATTTATTTACATTTGCAGCCCTAGCACGCGCGTTCAAGAAAGACACGATATTGAAAAAATACGCGCTGTGATTGGCTGATATGTGATACATCTCGCAAAATATAAATAAATAGTAAAAAAACATACAAAATTCGCAAAAACATACAATTTAGGCCTGCGCGAAAACATAAATATTTTATACCTACCAATAAAAATTGTGTCACTTAAACAAATCTTTTATATATTATATGTACTGGTTATTTCGTTTTGACATACAACCGACAAGTTATGTTGAGCTTAGATATTTTCTGAATAGTTATACCGCTATTATTGGTATCCTACCTATACCTACCACAGCGCACGCACGAGCCATTCTCTGGACTCGTGCGCGTCTACTTGCTTTGAAGGCCATAGCGTCCTTGACAATGTGAGTGTCTAGACGCAAGTTCCTCAACATTATCTTCATCAGCCACATGAAGTCCACTGCTGGACGAGAGCCTCAATTTCCATGATCAATTGGGGGGGAAATACCAATAATCGCCACGCTGCGCTCGCTGGCAAGCGGGTTGGCGATCGCAATGGTGTTGTGGTTTACCTCACAGAGAGCGCTGCTGTCCACCCTCTGCCTCCCTAGCAAAGCACTCCAAGAAAGACATACCAGGCACTATGATTGGTTGAAACAAGGTAAGTAGCACGATGTGTGACATATTACCCAATCACAGCCCGTATTTATTATATGTCGTGTCTTTCTGTCTAGAAAGGGCGTCTGCCCTTGCTAGGGCTGCTGGAGAGTTCTCTCGGTTGCCGCGAACCCCAGGATGTGAAAAGTTGGGCTGGGCTGGTGTATTCTATTCGCCGTCACGGCTGGAAGCAAGTTGACATTAACTTAATACGAGAATAGCTCATCTGATATTGTTTGGATCCCGGCCAAGTGCCAGCAAAGCTTCGCGGCTACCACTCAATAGAGACATTTAGTGCTTCGCCAATATGACCCAGATTTCATAGAAACTTTTTTTTTGGGTATGTACTTATAGTCTATACAAAGAGGATGTATTTGACTGTTTGTTTGTTTGAATTATATAAGTCAAAGTCAAAATTATTTATTTCATCGTTATAAGTGTTATAACATACAGATATACAGTAGCATAACACAAAGCTTGATGAACGTCATTTATGACTTTAAAACAAAAGTAATCGGCCCCGGTTCGAATTAATTTCTTTTACTGGCCAGAAGAACCGGGAATAAACTGGAATCGTTTCAAATTCCGATTTCGCTAATTCTTTCTTTGTTGTGCTTATTAATGACAGAAGGAAGAAGGTTCTTATGAAAGAAAAAAATGACATCCACTGCTGGGCACAGGCCACCCTAGATATTCATATTAATTAATAGTTAAGACAGGACAACGTCTGTCGAGTCCACTACTAACTTATATATGTAGATGGAACAACTCTAACCAGGTTGGAGTGTAGTAAACTTGGATCCCTGGAATAACGCGAGTAAAATCGCGGGGCATGTACTAGTACACAGATATGTTGGAAGCTTCCACGTGCTTTCATTATTTGCACAAGTCACTGGAGACTGATTTCTTTCCTACGAAAAGAAAAGGATGGATGGTTTTATTCGAGCTTATAACAAATTGTGGTATATTTGTGATCTAAAGTTGTCTAGTGTTGTTTTTTTTCGAAAGGTAAACTTTAGAATGAGATAGTATGAGAGTTTTAAGGTTTTGCCCAATATATTTTTTTTATTACCTACATACTAAAGTCAAATTAAGTTGGTATATGCTAAATGCGAAAGTTCGTGAAATGTGAGATGTAATTATGTACGTTTAAAAAAACATACAATCTGATACTTAACTATTATGTAAATTAAACTGAAAATTTGAATACAAACAGTGAAATATCTACATATCATGAAATATACTCTAACTTTATTGCAGCGGAGTACAAAATTGTATGAATTGAAACTGTCAAATTGGACTGTTGGATTAAAAAAATAGTCAATAGGTGCCATCTAAGATAAATCAAAAGCTAACAGATTATGCACTAACATAGTTAGTTTCTTCCCGGTTCTTCTGCCAGGATAAATAAATTAATTCGAACCGGGGACGATTATTTTTGTTTTTAAAATCATAAATGACTTTCATCAAGTTTTGTGTTTACTACTGTATATCTATATTTAATAGCACTTATAACGGTGAAGGAATAAACCACTTCATTTCATTTATAACTTTGGTATTGCCATCTCGTTTGCGTTACTACTTACCTACCAGGATAGAGCGAGATGGACTTACGAAGCTCGACTATTGCTGGGATGTCCGGTAGTGCCTTCATTCAAGACAGTACCTACGTATTAATATGGAATGTAGTCTTTGTCACTCTATGGATATCTGAGAGGGATAGCATGATAAAAGATGACTGAGTTGATACATAATCAACTCACTAGAAAGCAGTGGCGTGCACTGGCTTTTACGACAAGGTAGGCAGTGATCACCAAGGATTGACACCTATGTATAGGTAACTTGTCTTTGCGAAATATGGGCAACCTATCTACTCACGCACAAAACACAGGACCTTCGTCAGCCTATGTCGTGAGTACAACAAAAAAAGATCTAGAATTAACTATTGTTCGGTCGGGAAGCTAGAATACTAAGGTAGGCAGTGTCTTTTTGCCTATAAGGCGTGCACGCCACTGCTAGGAAGCCAAGCTTAATAGGCTCTCGTACTAATCGTTATGACATCACAGCGTCAAACGATGTGCATTGACGGTTTCGTTACTCACATTTTACTGTACTCCTTAGTAAAACGGCAATGTACATCGAAGCCCCGAGGCTGTAGTCTACTTCCTTAGTCAATCTCATAGTAAGTTGAACAGGGATCGGAAGCCGTATCATGTACACACATCAAAAGTGTCTAGGGATCAAGGACATTTTAGAAGATTTCAATCAAGAATATATTTTACAAAAACTGAATTCATTCATAATTTATTCAAAATGTGGTGATAAGTCATTGATACAGGCGTGAAGAATTAGGTAGGAGACCAATCCAGAAGATTAGATTTGATTTAAATAAATTAGATTTTTTCTAAAAATGTTCTTGATCCCTAGACACTTTTGATGTGTGTACTTTGGGAGTCAGTAATCAAGTTTACGTCTGTGTAACAGTGAAAGATAGCTCCATCTCTATCTCACAATCTTACTAATATTATAAACGGGAAAGTGAGTGTGTTTGTTTGTTTATTTTTCCGCTTTCACGCCGTAACTACTGAACCGATTGCTTTGAAATTTTGCAGACGTATAGTTAAAAGTCCGGTTTAAATAATAGGGTACTTTTTATCGCGGGAAAAATTGATATTCCCGAGGGAAAACAAAAATATTCCTTTATACCGCAATATAACCGAAATCCACGCGGGTGAAGCCGCGGGCGGAAAGCTAGTTGAATATATATGAAACTTACATGTTTGGTCTCCAAGGTACGGCTGAAATGGAACAACACTTGCATGCTCCAGCATAACCCTTTTAGGAGACTTAGTAGGTAATAGTAGGTACTTTCAGTCGGTCGAGTCTAATCACAGTAAAAATCGGCTTATTCCAAATATCTACCCTAGAAAATCCTCAGGGTGGATAGCGGGAACGTACGCGTTTAAAAGTCCACCTTGTCACATAAATTAAACATACAATTTTATCGCAGGGGGGATATTCGAGCGCGCATTTTTCGAATATCTGGAGTATATTTTCTATCACTCGTCGTCGTCGAGTTCGTACAGTATCCACTAGCACGAAAATGTCTTTTCTGTCATTGAGAATAATTGTCGGAAAGAGGGATCGATATTTTTGTTCGTTTCTCTCAGTTTCAATGGGTTCATAAATGAGACATAAGTATGTCCACTGCTGGACATAGGCCTCTCCAATTGCACGCCACTGTGATCTGTTTTCGGCTTCTCGCATCCAGCTTCTGCCAGTCATCTTGTGTATATCATCAGTCCACCTTGCCTGAGGGCGTCCTAAACTCCGTTTGCCGAGACGTGGTCTCCACTCGAGAACTCGTTTTCCCCAACGGTCATCGGTTCTACGGCTCATATGGCCGGCCCACTGCCACTTCAGCTTGCTAAAACGATGAGCTATGTCGATGACTTTGGTTCTCTGTCGGATTACTTCATTTCTGATTCGATCCTTCAGAGAAACGCCGAGCATAGCCCTTTCCATAGCACGCTGTGCGACTTTTAGCTTGTGGGCCAGCCGTGCCGTCAGTGTCCACGTCTCAGCTCCGTATGTCATTACAGGTAGGACACACTGATTGAAGACTTTTGTCTTCAGGCACTGTGGTACATATAGGTACTAATTTTCTCATATTAAAGCCAACGTTAAATTAGGATAAATGTAATGGATGGAGTCAATAGAGGTAAAGCTAGCCTTTATTCTTATTGTAAGGCATTTTTGTGATAATTATTGTTTTTTACGGGCCCGATAGTCTAGTGGTCAACATGTCTGCCTCTATTCCGTAGGGTCGTGTGTTCGATTCCCACCGCTGACAGGTTTGAGTTTTTAAGTACTTATTGGATGTGTGTGGGTGTTTTACTTATAAAAGTACGTGGTTAAAAGAAAAAAATATTTAAGTAAGTATATTTTGTTGTCCGAATCCCGTAACACAAGTGCTTTAGCTACTTAACATGAGATGAAGGCAATGTGTGTGTTGTTGTAAAATATTTATTTAATTGTTGAAGCAGGCCAGATATTATCTTCTGTTCTGACATGACTACACTATTAATAAGTTGTGAACGAAGCATTTGCGGGTTTGATTATTATAGGCATATATCTGGTACTAGTATTTTCATACGAAGTATTAAATTATATTTTAATGAAACGCGCACAGAAATTATAACCCAATATTGTTCACCGAGTCCACTCGTGACCACGACGCATGCAACTGCGTCGAAACGTCGAGTAAAATAGCAAAGGTAAGCTCGAGCTTGTCTTTGATTATTTTCGCGCCGGTGAACAATATTGAGTTATTAAGTATTAAATTATTCTGTTCAAAGAATTTTCCAGATAAATAATATTACCTATATTCCTACTGTCGTCTTTTTTTCTAATGACTAGTAGTTTCTGTAATAATTGTAGTGCAACAGTTGAATCCCCAGCTAATTACTAGGTTAGAAGACTTCAGACGTCACGTCTCCGAAGTTTCTTACAACTCCAGCAGTACTAATAACATCATTACTTAACTAAAGTAAGTTTACTAATTTTGTCAATGTGTCCAATGAGAATACAATTTCAATAAGTTACTTTAATAAGTCTTTAACTTAACTTCGTGGGTGATTACTTTATTTGTTTATTTAAAACTAAATTATCTGTAAAGTTCAATATTATCTGATGAGTCCCTAAAACATTCGCAATTATTATACCTAAATCCAAGATGGCCGCCGCTACAAAATGGCGGATTACTTATACTTACAATATGGGTGTCAAATGAAAGAGCTCGACTAGTAGAATATACTATAATTAAAAACTTAAAAATAAAATTATTTTAAAAAACTTTTTACGTTAAACAGTTTTAGCAGAATAGAAAAGTATTCATGAAGATAATGTACTAAAAACTAAAATTTAGTGGGTTCTAGTCATTGGGTATTGATCAGACATAAAAATAAAATCGTGGAGTTAGGTATTAATTAGGTAGGTAAGTAGTAGATGTTCTATTAATTTACTAATGTCACGCCACGTCCCACGCTATTATTTTTATTTCTGATCAATACCCAATGACTAGAACCCACCAAATTTATTTTTTTAGTTTTGAGTACATTATCTTCATGAATACTTTTCTATTCCGATAAAACCGTTTAACCTAAAAAAAAAATTTTAATTAATTTTTTTCGATTAGTGCCTTGCCTTTAGTTCAAGTATTACTACCACCAACTGTATTACGTACTAAGTCCCCGTTATTGTAGGCATAGCGGCGTGTGATCGTCGAGGTGTTCTGACGTCCATCGTCAGTTTGAACAAGACGACCTATAATAGCGTAACGTTGAATGCATCTCTATCACCAAAATAACAAGCCCTGAGGGATATTTGCACACGGAAATTTGGCTTTCACAAACTATTCGAGCTTAGCATTGAAAGTTATTGTTGCAAAGACAAACTAATGGCCAAGCGATACTTTGAGAGAAAGAGAGAGAGAGAGAAATGATTTATTCGCATTAAAACTAAAAAAACACAAATAAAATACAGAAAAATAATAACAGACAGAGACACATATACAAAAAATACACTTCACGCCTTTTAATCCCAAAGCAGGGTAGGCAGAGGCACTTGCTAAAGCAAATGCCCACGGTTCACCAAACGTATTTAACCCAACGTGACAGGGGGTGAGCCCATCGCCGCAATATACAAATTCAAAATAAGTGTTGTTTGGGGTGCGGAAGTTATTTCTTTTGTTGCTGCAATTGGCAAGAGGTTGAGGGATCGCGGTCACGACAGAAAGGCTGGAAAATATTTGGCACAGAGACTGTCGATAGCAATCCAACGGGGTAACGCGGCAAGTGTATTAGGAGCGTTTGAACCCAGTAGTAGACTGTAGTGGTAGGTTAGTTGTAATTTATATGACGAAACATGCTGTGGATGCCTTGCCTGTTTATATGCATAAGAATTTCCCCATGCCTGTATTACTGACTGACTTATCACTACATTTTGAATAAATTATGAATGAATTCAGTTTTTGTAAAATATATATATTCTTGATTGCAATCTTCTAAAACGATCAAGTACATTTTAGAACCCTAGAAACTTTTGATGTGTGTAGTTTAGAACGCAAAAAGGCTGTTGGCTCAGCATTATACTGGGGATTGTGCTAGTGGCAGCCTTTGAGTACTGATTTGATCATCATCAGCCACATGATGTCCACCCCTGGACGAGGGTCTTCCCCAATGATTTCCATGTTCATGTGGGGGTGAAATGCCAATAATCGCCACGCTTGGCAGGCGGATTGGCGATCGTAGTGGTGTTGTGGTTTAACTTACAGAGAGCGCTGCTGCCCGTCCTCTGGAGAGCCTTTCTCGGTCGCCGCTTGCGAACCCACAACGAGCAAAAGTTGGGCTGGGCTGGTAACACATGTATTTGCCGTCACCACACGGCTTTGACGCACGGCCATATGTTTAAACTGCGTATAATTTAGAGAAACATTAAAATACAGAGACGACTTTATCGCTGATCTCAAATGAAAAAAAGACAGCTTCTTACCATAATTATTATACTTGCACAGAATTATAATTCTTTGACGTCATACTGACTATTTCAAAAAAATCTGAAATGTGTCTAGAAAATTATTGTTGTGTAATATTTTGTAAAGCTTGTTTCTTGATGTCACGATAAAGATCTCGAGGAAGAAATAGCAGCTAGATTTGATTTATTTTTGGATTTTATTAAGGAAATGATAACTACGAGACGGGCATTTTACAAACCGGTTTTGTTTTAGTTTCTAAGTTCTAAAGAAATTGATGATAAATATATGAAGATGTTGTATTACTTCAATAATCATGTTGCTTTGATAATTTGTTTTATGTCATTTTTATGGTGCTTTGATTCTGTTGTTTTTAACAATAACAAGCCCACCACCACCCAAGCCCTACCTGCCTCTCGGCGTACGGGCCATTATCTGGAGACGTGCGCGTCTACTGATTTGATTCTGTGTTGTCTACTCTTTTCTTGATGTTATAAACTGTAATTCACAAACTCAATTGTGACCCGGAGGTCAGCTGAGCTGAAGAGGTACTGGGCCAGCCACGTCGCTCGAATGGAACCTAACCGTTGGGCTAAACGAACGACGGAATGGTTCCCAGCAAATGGAAAGAGACGACGTGGTCGATCTAGAAAGCGTCGGAGTAACGAGCTGGTGTCTCACGACGAAAGACAGCGGAACGCCGCATCGCCCAAAAACGCGGCGTCGAAGGAGAGGAGAGAGGACTTTGCCCTGCAATGGGAAAATAGTAGCTCAAAATAATAAATATTAATCATTTACACACATTGGATTGTAAATGCCGTGTGGTGACGGCCATTCCAACCCAAATTTTCCCATAATGGCGGTCGTAAGAGGCGACCGAGCGAGCTCTCCAGAGAACGGGCAGCAGCACTCTCTATGAGTTAAACCTCAACACCACTGAGATCGCAAATCCGCCTGCGAAGCGTGGCGACTTTTTGGCATTTCACCCCAAGTGACGCAAATTTTAAAAGGTTTTTACATTTGATTTTATAGATTTTTTTATTAGCCTACTGATTTTATTGATCCGTTATACTTATTACTAAAAATGTATATACAGATCGACTAATAAGAGCTGCCACGTCCACAGTACTCACACTAATGCAATTTGACTGATACAGTATGTTTTTTTTTTACGCGTGTCACTAAGCAGTAAGCTTTAATGACACGCTTTATATGCCACGTGGCAGTCATCGGAATATGAAAACAAACACTCTGTATTTTATACGTCACGCCGCTCGTTTATTCACAGACACGATGCGCTTGAGTAGTCTCAAGCGCATTGTGTCAATGTGTTAAGCTCTTAGCAATCCACCTGTATGTATACACAGAAATTGGCGCAAGAACGGAACTATCATCATTGTAATTAAATTAAAAAATTATACATAATTAAAAATGTATCTAGAGGTAAAATGTAACGCGCCACTTAATACTAACCCGTGCATAGAAGCGGAAAGATTTGAATTTGAACTTTTAGATAATGATAAATTATTAAGTAGGTAATTACTTGGCCAACTAGTAAAATAATCCTGGGAATTTTTCGGATAACTTAGCTTTACATGAAAATAGTTTGGTTTTATATAAACTTACTACTGGGCGCCCCGCGATTTCATTCCCGCTGTTCAGTATTAATTTCTATTCAATAACCAACAAGTTTCAGAATCATAACTCCAAAATTATTGTTTGCTCACATAATTTTTTACCCCCCTTTTTACCACCTTAGGGAACGAATTTTGTAAAAATCCTTTCTTATTTCACGTAAACATGATAAAAATAATCCTTCTGCAAAATTTCAGCTTTCTACGGTCAAGGGTTTGGGCTGGGCGTTGATGAGTCAGTGATGATTGAATCAGTCAGGACTTTGAGATTCATATACATATTAAAAGTGTCTAGGGATCAAGAACATTTTTAGCTCTAAAAAAATATTTTTTTTTAAATCAAATCTAATCTTCTGGATTGGTCTCCTACCTTCCCCATGCCTTTTTTTTTTACATGGGGGAATCCTCATGGACACCCCGCCGCCATGGGGACAGCGAACGGGATAGTGTCGGACTCTTACCGACTAAACTCCCATGATGACCTCTGTGTCGCAGGCAGGGCGGGTCCCGGGAGTACCCGAAGGAATTGCATCAGGACCCGCCCAAGCGATCGGTCCTGTCGGACTCCGGCTCGGGGAAGACGGTGGTGTGTCTGCCCCAGCGACCTCCTTCACCGGCGGCAGTTACCAGGCCATAGGGTAACCGCCGCCCTTCCCGGGGCCGTCCAAGCAGGTATCGGGGACCCCACTCCGACAGGCACCTTCCCCATGCCTGTATCAATGACTTATCACCACATTTTGAATAAATTATGAATGAATTCAGTTTATAGGTACCTACTGAACAAGTGTGCTCCATCGTAGACCACATCGCTTCTTAACATCAGACAGGATGGTGGTCAAACGCTTGTTCATAGTGATTAAAAAAAAGGTTTTTGAAAAATATATTCTTGATTGCAATCTTCTAAAATGTACTTGATCCCTAGACACTTTTGATGTGTGTATATTATTCATTTCGTGCCCCTTTTTTAATCGTACTTTAAGTATATTTAGGTGTCTTGGCAATAGTGTATAGTCCTAATTAAGTTAATTTGCTGATATTTTACATGCGTGTTAAATAAACCTAAATCTCGCGATCACATATTCGGCTCCTATACAGAGAGTAAATTGCCCCGATCCGGTCTTACTCGTAAAACCTTGTTGGGCTCGTCAATATGAACAACTATTTTCTACCATCGGTCGGGGTCTTTTTCATCATCATCATCAGCCCATATTTGTCCACTGCTTTTACGGGGTATTTTTACACGAGATATATTTAGCTATTGCAACAAAATACAATAGGCGGATGTACCAGTCAACCCCATAACATGGGAGATAAAATAAAGTTGGGGTCAGTGATACATTAAAAATAGTAAGGAAAGGCGAAATGCCAGAAACAGAAACTGTAGCATTCTATTTAAATCGTGTGATGACAGCAAATAGAATACAAGTGTCACCACCCCAAATCCAACTTTTCCCGTCTCGGTGGTCGTAAGAGGCGACCGATGGATCTCTCCAGAGAACGAGCAGCAGCGCTCTCTGTGAGTTACACCACAACACCACTGCGATCGCCAACCCGAAAGTCAAGCGTGGCCTCCACCAAATGATCATCAGGAAATCTTTGAGGGAGGCCCTCGTCCAGCAGTGGACGTCATGTGGCTGATGATGATGATTATATTTTCATCCCAGTTCAGCCATCCCGGACCCGACGCGAAGTCTCCGTAGTGTGATCGTCATGCCCCAGAAGGGGGAGAGTTGGCAACAAAACAGGAAAAGATACTTTGTATGGAATCAAGAAAACGTGTGCGTTGAAGAGGCAAAAGCAAGAAGACGCGCACGTCTTCAGAGAATGGTATGGAATGTACAGAAAGAGGCAGGTAGGGCTTGGGTGGTGGTGGGATTATCCCTGTTTATATATCCCAATTCAGTATGGGATGATTTCCATTACGTAAAATGGGACCACCTCAGAAGTGAACACTATCCTACAAAAAAAAATTGAAATCCGTCTATAATTGACAAAAATATCGGTAAACATACATAAAAAAATATACATACAGACGAATTGAGAACCTCCTCTTTTTTAATTGAAGTCGGTTAAAAAGCAATAAAGAAGTCGGTTAAAGAGTCCACTCGTGACCACGACGCATGCAACTGCGTCGAAACGTCGAGTAAAATAACAAAGGTAAGCTCGAGCTTGTCTTTGATTGTATTCGCGCCTATATACCCGGTGAACAATATTGAGTTAAAAAGCAATAATATCAGAATAATGAAATAAGTATTTATCAGTATCAGGTATAAAGTACTGTAGCTAACCTATAAAGAAATTGAACTAAGGCGATCGTTAACCGAAATCGCAACGACCTAGTAACATTTGACTCTCTGACGTATCGATAAGAGGTAGTTGAACTTGATACGGATTGTTCGACAAATGCATTCCATATATAACACTAATAATAACTAAATAAGCATCTGTGGTCCAGTTGGTCGGATACTTGACTTGTAACTGGGAGGTCGCGGGTTCGAGTCCGGCTACTGGATGTGTACCAATAGGACTCTTTTTCGGAGCCTATGTACGACAACATCGAGATGAAACCAGAACACCACAAGATGTGCGAACCCTATAACGGCGATGGGCTCACCCCTGTCACTTTGGGTTAAATACGCTTGGTGAACGCGTCTACTTTCGTAGTGCGAACCGCCATGATGTGAAATTACTTTCCGAAGTTATATGTCTGTGGTCCAGTTGGTCGGATAGTTGACTTGTAACTGGGAGGTCGCGGGTTCGAGTCCGGCTACAGGATGTGTACCAATGGGACTCGTTTTCGGAGCCTTTGTACGACAACATCGTGATGAAACCCGCGCACCACAAGATGTGCGAACCCTATAACGGCGATGGGCTCACCCCCTGTCACGTTGGGTTAAATACTCCCGTGGGCTTTAGCAAATGCCTCTGCCTACCCAGCTTTGGGATCAAAAGCCGTGAAGTGTATTTTTTTATTTACAATATCTACCTCGTGTGTTCATAAGTTTTGAGACAAACTTTGTACTCAAAAAAAAATAAAAAATGTTACTGGCTGATAATTTTTTCTTTTTTCAATTTTGAATTTGGAATGTTAACTTTTAATTTTTATGATTGACAGATTCATTTCTTTTAATTTTCTCGCGATGGAGGGAACTAAAGAATTACGTGCGACCGTTATTTCGCTACATAAGGTAGGAAAAAACCAATGGAGATTTTCCGTGAGATGAAAACTTTTGGAGTGAGCCGTAACTTCGTGTATTACACTATTAAACGGTACAAGGAGACAAGTTCTTTGCAAGATCGTGAAAGAAGTGGTCGGCCACGCTCTGTGAGGACGCCTGCGAACATCAAAATCATCAGAGAGAGACTTCGCCGAAATCAATGTCGCACTCAGAAGAAACTCGCTCTGCAGACTAATATTTCGCGCGTTTCAGTGAACAGAATACTGAAATATGATCTGAAGGTAAAGGCGTATAGCCGTAGGAAAGTTCACTTTTTAAACGATCGCCTTCGTAAATTGCGACGCGAACGTTGTCCAATACTGCTTAAGAGACACGATGCGAGGGAGATACTCTTCACCGATGAGAAAATCTTTACTGTCGAAGAAAAGTTCAATCGACAAAATAATAAAGTGTATGCCAAAAGTAGCAAGGATGTCCCAGCTTCAGCACGGAATGTCTCGCGGTCTCATCATCCGGCCAGTGTGATGGTATGGTGGGGAGTTTCGTACGAAGGTGTCACTCCACTCCATTTCTGCCAAAAAGGCGTCAAGGTGAAAGCCAAGAATTACCAAAGTGACATCTTAGAGTCTGTCGTGAAAACCCTGTCTCATACTTTATTTCACAATAAGGATTGGGTTTTCCAGCAAGACTCGGCGCCATCCCATAAGGCAAAATCCACCCAAGCTTGGTTGCGAAAAATGTTCCGACCTTCATCGCGGCGGACGAATGGCCCTCCTCCAGTCCCGACCTCAACCCGCTTGATTATTCTTTATGGACGGAATTAGAGCTCAGGGCCTGCCGAAAGTTCCACCCAAACTTGGAGTCATTGAAGCGAGCCCTTGTCCGAGAAGCAAAGCTAATTCCGCTGGAAAAGATTCGTGCCGTAATTGATGACTGGCCAAATCGTCTAAGGGCCTGTATTAAAAACAGGGGCGGTCATTTCGAATAACAATTATATTTTATTGTTGATAAGTGTCTATTTAATGTGCACGGAAAATTTTAGAAATATAAGTAAATTATTAAAAAAGTTATGCAACTTTTATTCGTCGTCTCAAAACTTATGAACACACGAGGTATATATATATAAAAGAAAGTCGCGTTAGTTACTCCACTTATAACTCAAGAACGGCTGAACCGATTTGGTTTAAAATTGGTGTGAAGCTTAGAATCCGGAGACGGACATAGGATACTTTTTATCCCGTTCCTGTGGAGCGCGTCACTACATAGTGTATGTTATAATTTGTATGAAATTGCAATACAGAAACTACGCAAATGAAATCGCGGGGCGTCCACTAGTTTGGAATAATGAAACGCGCATAGACAATATCACCTCAATATTCAAAATTCCAATATTCGACTCGTGACCACAACGCATGCAACTGCGTCGAAACGTCGAGGGAAATAACAAATGTAAGCTCGAGCTTGTTTTTGATTATATTCGCGCCTATTTACCCGGTGAACAATATTGAGTTTGATTAAGTAACACTACTTAGAGGCCCAAACCATATGAAAAGTCTTAAGAAAAATTACCCCCAGACTGAAACCCGATTCATTCTTCACTGTGTGCTCCATCGTAGATCACATCGCTGCTTAATAACATCAGGCAAAATTCATCCGCAAGGGAAGTACAAGAATGTTACTAAATTCATCCTCTAAGGTCAATCAAATCAAATCGAATGGTTTTTATTTCAGTAACAAAAAATACATTATTATTTTGACAAATTATTGGAGCCGCCCTTTGAGCAACAAATATGCTTGTATTGGGATGCCCCGCTCTTTTACAACTCATATCTATGTATGTATTAGTGTTTTCATGTTATTCATATAGGTTAAAAGGTGTGAAGATTGAGAAAAACGTTAATGTTAGAGTAGGTTGGTGCTAGTATTTTTTATATAGGTTACGTCGCGAACGAAATCGCGGGGCGTCCATTAGTTTACTATAGTCCGCGCGCTCTAAGAAGCCCGATTTGACACATTGATAACACCACTGAAAAATAATAAAAAAAGTAGAACGGAAATAGCGCATTAAAAATGTTCTACGTTCAAGATTTAGACGTTCTATTTGTTCTATGTTCTTTATCACTCAATATTAGTGACGTGCTTCTTATGTTGGTTTTTTTTAAATCGAAGTGTCGAAGTGAATCGTTAGATATTTTTATAGGTCAGTTATTGTTCGGTAAGTAAGTTAGTAGACATATTGTTAATAACTTATATAATTGTGCCAGGAAATAATAGGTAAATCAGTTATAGTTATTTAATAAGCATCGATGAAATACAAAATGTAGTAAGAAAAATAGTTTTTTTTTGTTTATTACTGGCTGTCCCGGCAAACATTAGTGTATTGGGAGATATACAACTGGTAGATGCATAAAAAATAGATACATAGCCGATTTTCAGACCTACTAAATACGCATATAAAATTTGATAAAAATCGGTAAAGCCATTTCAGAGGAGTACGGTAACTAACATTGTGACATGAACATTTTATATACATGTAGGGGAATAACGTGATTGCGTAAGAACGGATGACGCACGCGTGACCCCGTTTAGATTAAGTATATAATAAGTTGATTTTTACAAATAAACTGTCTTTTGTCGTAACTACCCCCGAGTATCATTTCCACCGTTCCGGCAAGCAATAGTAACAACGTTTACACTGGTGACCCCGACGTGATCCTTAAGGAACAGGAACAATAGCTCTGCCGGAAAATTCGTTTGTAAAATTATAGTATATTGCACATTTTTGATCGGCCTCCCACAAGCGGGTCTCACCGATCGAAATTTCAAGAGGCAATATACACACTATAAGTCACTACGATAACCTATACTACTCGGCGCACAGGATGATGTATCACGACGACCCGTCAGCCCGGCGAGCGGAGAGCACGGCCAAGCCACAGGCAGAGAGCGCTAGTCATATTGAAGCGATGTCGCTGACCACAAAGATTCCCGAATTTTGGGTGGCCCATCCACGATTATGGTTCGCCCAGTTTGAGTCTATAATGAGGCCTCCGAAGAAGGGAGAGGAAGAAAAATTTCATCTCGTTGTCGCCAAGCTCGGTTTAGACGCACTCCAGCAAGTCGGCGATATCCTCTCAGAACCGCCGGTCAACGACGCGTACAAAATTTTAAAGACACGGTTAATCGGCGCCTTTGAAGAATCAGAATCCCGTCAGTTCCAGAAGCTTGTAGGCGAAATGGAATTAGGGGATCAGAAGCCATCACAACTGTTGAGGAAAATGCGTGATCTCGCTAAGAAAAAGGTGCCTGACGAAACTCTCCAGCTTATGTGGACAGGTCACTTACCCCCGTCAGTCCGCGCAGTACTAAGTATAAGCGATGTAAAGGATCTCGACAGATTAGCACAGATAGCCGATACTGTCATGGAAAATATTCGCCCCAGACATGAATTGGCCCAGGTCTCCCGGCCGGATGTCGCTATACTCACTGAGAAGATAGGTCAACTTACCCTAGAGATAGCCGAGATTAAGAAGAATCAGCATTTTAGGGGACGCTCGCCGTACCGCAGACCATTCAGGCCAAATTCACGCTCGAGATCCCACGGCCGTTTGGGTGAATGGATATGTTTCTATCATAGAAAATTTAAGGAGAACGCAACGAAGTGCGGTAGCAAACAATACTGCAATTATAACAAGATAAAGTCGGAAAACTAGAGCCGACTCCGACAAAGGCAGGTCTCGGTGTCAACGAAATTAAAACCTGCCGCCTCTGTGTTACCGACTCAAACAGTGGTACACGTTTTTTGATAGACACAGGAGCAGAAGTTTCAGTTTTAGCCGCCAAAAAGAAGAGCTTACTAAAACCGAGCGATTATAGCCT
>SJJU01001718.1:42949-58858 GCA_012932125.1 Conopomorpha cramerella | reverse complement strand
ATTATTGTAGTCTCTGACACCAGTAGTACAAAGTATCCTAGTTTCAGGTCAAGTGTGTAAGGTCCAGGGATATATGTAATTAATGTTTTGTATACCTCTTGTACGATTCTAATCATTTTCAAAAAAGTCGTCGGTCTAAAGAAAGTTCGAAACCAGCTGCAGGCGTGTACCCTATGCCTATTAATTAAATATTGTGAGGAAACTAGCATACCAAAATGTGTGCGAGTCTCAGCGCAAATTATGTTTCTTGCTATATATTTCTTTAAACGATAATATTATGTTAGGGGGTTGGATGCCTTAAGCAATATAACCAAAGATATCTTTCACACTAGCCCTTCCTTATCAGTGAGCGGAAAAGGAAGTGAAGTCGGAGACAGTAGGTAGGTGGTCGAAGTGCTGACGCCGTAGAAGCTACAGAATAAACCCTATGCCTATTAATGTAAGGAAACCGGCTTACCAAAATGTGTGCGAGTCAACCTCAAAACCTATCGATTAGGTTAAATACACATTTAAAAACTCCCTACCCGTTAACTTTCGCTATCCCACTCTAGTCGCATGTCTTAACGTAGAAGTGATATTTCGGCCTCTGCAAATGTTTTGTTTTCTACTTTTTTTCCTCAACACAGTTTTTTTTTTCTATTTCAGGCTGTGGAGGAACTCTACGCGCTCGCTGACAAAATCATTGGCACGAAACGATTAGCGTAAAATCAAGACTACAATCAAAATTCACCACCACGGAGTCACATGTACCGAATACCAAGATATTCCTACTTTCCGCGTGTCAGTTGTAAATTTCAAAAACTTTTCGAATTTTAAAACAAAATAGAATTACGTGTGTATATGTTAAAATGATGTTAGATAAGAATAACGCTTTCATAATAAAGAAACAAAATCATAATGTTCTTAAAGCTTTTTATTTCGTATCTCTTTTACTTTGATATGTGTTTTTTGTAATTTTCTTAATATAAAGCAGAGAACACACAATGCTTAATGCTCATTGTTCGGATTCTTTAAACAGTAAAAACATAGGATACTTATTTTTACAGTACAGTGGATGGTATCCACTGAAAATTAACTAGATGCTAGTTTTTACAACAAAAAGATATTCTTATTACATAATCTTATACTTATATACGTTCACATTTTTTTATTATACTACATTTCACAGTTTCCTATATTTTATGTGAAACAAAATCTTTGAGCTTGTGGGGGTGTAACCCACGATTTCCATCATTTTCCATTGTTGTTGCTGTTATGAATGGAAAATGCAGAAAGTGGGATACACCCGCGGGACACTTCCCCATGCCCTAGCGTGGGGTAAGGGATCCTTATGTAAGGATGATGGTTGGATACTACCGTTGCCAGTAAACCCTTCCGCAGCGTCCAAGAAGGCGACTGGTAAGTCGCCATATTGGAAGCTGCGTCAACGTTCGTACAGACCGATATTTTTTTCACATACATTTGAACAGTGAACACAAATAACTGAGTGGCTCTCATAGATATACAGTGCAGATGCTACTAAGTGATTCCCGCGTGACTCTGGTCTGTATAATCATAGCATCCATTCGGTAATTGCATTACCGATAGAAGTTTATCTAGGAATATTACAGGAGGCCCCCTGGTACAGCGCTCCAAAAAAGATGTAAGAAGACATAACAGCCAATCATAGCGCGTCTAATGGCATGTCTGTCTTGATGCGCGTTCTAGGGCATTCAGTAAGTGGTAAAATACAAAAACTTGTCGTAAATTTAAATTAGTTCAGTCGTAAGTGCTACGTGCTACGCCGTAGTCGTGTCACAACTGACTACGCGTACGGCGACGTAGCTGCGCGTAGATGAGACCAGCTGGCTTGTCAACGGGCTGGTAGATTATGTGACGGGGATCGCCCTTGGTCACGTTCGCCGGGAACTTTGACATGTCGATGTTTAGGTAGTGCTTGTTTGGCATAGTCATCTTTATCCAGGATATCTGCAACAACGAAAAAATACAGTTTTTAAGCATAGGTCAGAATTAGAGATTAGCCAATGGTTATCCATGTCCGTCAGGTTTGAAGAGCCATTTTGCATTTAATCTATATCTTGGTTAATATTATGGGAATTTGAGTTTGTTTGTTTGTTCCGCTTTCACGCCGTAACTACTGAACCGATTGCTTTGATTTTGCAGAAGTCCGGTTTAAATAATAGGGTACTTTTTATCCCGGAAAAAATTGATATTCCCGAGGGAAAACAAAAATCTCCCTTTATACCGCAATATAACCGAAGTCCACGCGGGCGAAGCCGCGGGCGTAAAGCTAGAATATTATAAAAATGAATTGCTGTTCGTTAGTCTCGCCAAAACTCGAGAACGGCCGCACTCTTTTGGCTAATTTTGGTCTTGAATTACACGTGGAAGTCCAAGGAAGGTTTAAGAGGTGTATATCTTCCAATACCAGTGTTACAAAAGAAATATTTGCCGGGACACCTAGTTTTGTTATAAAACTTTAATCTAATAACTTTTTAGTAAAATAAATAACGTTCACGTTATGTAAAATCTGATATAGCTAATTACGACTAAAACAAAATGTCTTCATCAGTAGTATTTGATACGAGCTTTAACTATGCGCGTTTTATGCGCTATTTTGACTAGATACGAGTAAGTCAAAATTGATATCTTTATGATTAGCGGACAGTGAAGTCCTCTTACGACAGATTTTTTTTATAAACTCACCAGACGTGGTCCTGTCTTAACAATTAATATTAATATAAAAGGGTGGCCTGTGCCCAGTAGTGGATGTCACGAAATATCCTATCTATCAAATTGAACGAAATTACATATAAATGCCAACTTTTGTGAATATCGGTAGCCTTGGTGAAGAGTTCATTGGGAACAAACATCATGACACTGGATTTTTATATATTTACATATATGTATATACCAACATCGATTTCCCGCACAGTTATTAAAGTTTCTAAAATGCAAATTAAAATAACAAAGAACAGTTCTCAAAACAAATAACACACTATTTTTGTCGATGCGTAAAGTTTGATTATCTCATTATGTATATTTTAGTAAACAAGTGTCATCAAACATAACTGTGACTGTACTAAAGCGTCGTTTGTACAGCTATTACTAAACGCCGAAGTAATCAGTAAAATTTATCAATGTGTACTAGTCATTATGAATCAAGAAATAACAGGTTTTATGTCCTCTTAGCCTTATGAACCGTATTACGTGCACAATAACTTATCACACGCATTTATACACTGTACACACAATAACAAGGGTGTTTGTCCTAAATTTAGGTAGATTACAATATTCAAATTGTAGGAAAAGAAGTATTAAATTGACAAAAAATGCAAATGTATCATTTACTGTTCATAAGTTTCACACAGGTTCAGTTTTCAAAACCCGTGACGCACAAAACTAATTTACCTAAACATGTGTCTTTATCAAAGATAAGTAATCAATACCCAGTGTATATAATATAAAGGTCAGTTTAAAAAAAATGTCTTTAGTTTCTTTCCGTACCTACTAATATTATTTAAAAAAATATAGACGATAATAATAAGGAACTAATTTGGTGACCTTCAATAGAATTGAATGTTCCTGCTGAACAGTTCTATCTTTATTCATAACAAGGTTAAAATACTGCTTCGTTATACAGGAAATGTCAACAATAATAATTATTATTTATTTTCATAGAGAAATTACAGGGAATGCACTTATTCTAATAATATTGTACTTGGTCACTTACTAGGCCGCATTTCGGGACCTGTATTAAGCAACGACTTAACACTCGATGCTGTCTCAACTAGTGCAGGATTAAGGAACAAAACATTGGGAAATATACATTAAGTACCTCTAGTAGGTCTAGTTAAAGTTTTCCAATATTAACACGCTGAATCGCGGATAACGTTTAACGTTAACATTTCCCACAATTTTCCCTATGTAGGTATCCTAGTTGAATATTTTTTACGACTGTCGATATAAGGCAATAGAAGTTTTATTGTTATCACGTCGACTGTCGGGATGTGTCCACGAAAGTGTTAAGGTTTATTATGGGACACGTTTAAGCTAGGATGAATTCTTTGGGATATCAGATCATAATAAATAACCCATTAACGAAGTACATACCTCAGGTACTTTCTCCAGCACTACCTTCTCAGCTTGGTAGAGCGTGTGCTGAACGGATGGTGAGTAGACGCCGGTGTCAGGTGGGCCGGCGAATTTATCCAGGATAGCTTCCTTAACTGTCAGCCATGCGTTATCAAAGTCAGCTGTGCGCATGCTCTCGTACGTCCACTCCGCTTCTACCACCGTACTGCACAAAGGTAAAAAGATGTTAATATACAATAAAATACTCGTAATAGATTTTATTCGGGTTATGTAAAGAAATCGTCGTTGAAGATTATTAATCAAACATAAACCATTAACGGAGATTTCATCCCCACAGTAGGGTGAAATCTCATTCATCCCGATGAGTACACAAACGATATAATTATTAATCGAAACATTTTAGCCTTTTTGCTAATGGGAAGTAAAATTCAAACAAGATACACTAACAGCTAGATAACCTAGAGTTTGGTGATAAACTTCACCATACGGCAATCAAAATTACAACATACATTCAACGATTGAACGCAAACGCAAAATCTAATTGTCCAAATGATATCAGTCACTTATAATTGGATAATGAAGTTGTTTACTTAAATAGGTACATAGTCTGCTTTCTGCTATTATCTCGTCTTACGTAAATAATAATAACAAAAATGATAACACAGCAAATCTCACTTTTTTTGTTTTGTGTTCCTCTCCACTCCGCTTCTCATAACTAGCGGAAACTAATTCGAAAGCAAAGTATGATCTCAGCATCTAATTTTATATACCAACTTCCCCATACTTAGGAACGGTTTATTGTCATACTTTAGATTACGTCATCGAGATTGGCGATGTTTTGAAAGGATAATACAAAACCAATAAGTATGAAGAAGTGAAAATATGAAAGGGGTATACCAGAACTATTCAGTGAAGAAACGTTGCAACTGCCTCCCCTCTGGAAGACACGGCTTTGTGTTACTTCAGTTTTACTGAAGTACTTAATGAACGTGAAATATGTACCTGAATATTCTCTCCGCAGCGTCTGTGAGTGTGGTATACTCGTCCTGGACGAAGTCGACGAATGCGGACTGAGTGGTCTTGAGCACGCGCAGCCCACTCAACCCTGATTTCACTATCACCGCCTCTGTAAACACACAACCCAATTACTTATCATCATATCGTAATATTAATAATATTCAGAAGTATAATAATGTTTGTCTTTATAACTCACCATGTCTTGCTTGTGAAACTTTACTCCATCTTGTGGCAGTCGGGGCAAAAAGGAAGGCGTGGTTGTGAGGCGCACCAGCCTGAAGCCTCTCCCAAGGATATTCCACAACATGGCAGCTGGCTTCTATCACCTGCCGGTATGTGTATAAGAAATGGTTGACGACGAGAGCACCGAACTCTTCCGGTGTTTTAACGCCGTGTTTCTTCGCTAAGAGGTATACGGTGTTCTTCTGCGAATCGGTTGCGACGACCTCCTTATTGTCGCCGACTACGTAAGCTGACTCCGAGACAAGTTTAAGCTCGGTGGAGACTTCAAACTCCCGAATGGTGTGGTAGTCTCCGTCGCGATGCACGTGCAGGAGCTTGACTGAGCTCTTGCCGTAGCCGTGGTCGGTCAGCTCGAAGCGGCCGCCGGTGTCGGACGTGGCCGTTAAGGTGCTGCCGTTCTTCAGCGCCAGGGCTGACGACGTCGACGAGCCAGCATCACTGCTGCCCGTGTTCGACGGTTTAGTGTAAATTCTGAAAAGGACAATCTGATGTTAACACTTAAATTATAACACACTTATCACAAGTTTAGGTTAACGTTGTATTCCCGAAAAGTTTACCTACCTGTTTGCGCTTGTCCAAGGCATTTTTAAGTTAGTTTGGTAAGTTACTTTATTTTCAACGTGTGCAGGAAACAACGTCTGAACATGCCCAAGAACGGTTGCTTACTGCAGCAGGCCTGCTCCTCCGTCCATACTTATAAATGTGCCCTGTGACCGCTGTTATCAGCGCCGGGCACGCGCCCGCCACTACTTACTAATGGTTATCGTAATTCTTCTAATAGATAAATGATCTTCATCAGCTTGTTGTACCTACTATTTGTCTAATATTCTTGGAATTTGATGTAACATTCTGAGGAAAATATTTTTCTATTTTTCTGCGTTTGATCTAATTGATGTGTAGACTAAACAATCTACACAATAGAAAAAACATGCGCATGTCCGGATAGGATTTGACGAAGTTGATTTTTTTTTTGTATCACAATTACAAACAACACACAACAAAAAATTACAAACTAGCGGGCCCGTCGTGTCTTAGTTATGATTATTGAATGCGTATCACATTAAATTTCCACGCAAATCCCATAAGGACGTTTTCTTGAATTTGCCTATTTTGCGGGGCTGCTTTGTACACATACACGATAAATGCTGATATACATTAGATAGGGCATTTCTTCATCGACATTAAAATAGAGAGCTTTTTTAAAAAAAAATCATAATGCTGGATCCTGTTTGGTAATTTTGGCCAAAAACAGGTCAAACATGAGGCCGTACACAGGGGCTCTTCCCTGATCCGGAGTATGGACAACACTTAAGTAAATGACAAGCGCTTTTTTCAAATTTAGTCAGATAAGTCCATAATTTTGTGAAATCATTGAACTGACTAAACATTTCATACAAAATTGTTGTTATGCCATCGTGGTGACAAATTGAACACCGCCAGTCCGCAAAAACTTTGAGAAGGCGACTGCATGAAGTCCACTAGACCACTTCGGGTACCAGCTATAAGGAGAGGCAATTGAGGAAGAAAATTATAATGGGCTACACGAAAACTGGAACATTTTTCACTTGTGCTTTTCACTGATGAATCCAAGTTTGGATTTCATCTTGATTTGCGAAGAGTACGCGTTTGGAGAGAATCTGGACTTTGAAATCGACTCCAGTTCTTTCATATCAAAGTGGCACAAGTATGGTTTGGGCAGGAAATTGTCTCGGCGGTAGAACGGACATCGTTTGGATATAAGGCAATATGACTACTCTAAAATACCGCGATGAGGTGCTCGAGTCTGCAATCTTGTCCCACAGGTGACAAATGGGACAAAATATCCAGCTAATGCACGAGAATGCCCATCTACATACGGCGCGTATCGTTACAATTTGGTTACAACCAGCAAGCTTTAGACTGGCCTGATCAATACAAGAAGAGTTCTTCGGAATTTCCCTGAAGTGCATGAAACACAGCTTTTCTTGCATATTCAATATAGGGACTGGGGACAGAATTCCACAACATGATATTGACAACCTTGTTATGAGTATGCAGAACCGCTGCAAATGTGTCAGGAGAAACTTAGGTGCATCCACGGATATTTTTAGAGCTTTTTACAATTAAGGCCATTAAATAAAGTTTATTTGAATATATAACGAAAAGTTAATATAATTTAACTTTAAGGTTTGATTGAAATAAACTTGGACTATGTTGATGTGTGTATTACTCGTACTAATATGTGGGTAGGTACCATAAAAGTCCAGAAATTTTAATGAAACACTTTTCATTCGACATGTACACCAATGTTCCAAAAATTGCTTTCAATATCAAAACAGACATTTTATAAACCTGTCCATGTACATACATCTCCTATACATATACACATGTATATGTATAGGAGAGCAAATTTGTATGAAGCGATGATGACAATAAGAACATAACAAAATAAGAATTAGCGAAATCGGTCTAGCCGTTCACGCATGACGCTGTGGCTTAGGAAAATATGTAGGTAGGTAGGTAGTAGTAGCGAAGCTAGGAGGTAAGCCGGTAGTGAAAAACAGGCACTGAACCAATGCTTATTTATTTATATTTTTTATTTCTCTTACTTATTTGAGCTATCATAAGTCCCTACACTTAATTTCCTTGAAAATATTTGTTAATGTGCCTTACTTTAATACTTACTTATTGATAGTATTTTTGTTTTATTTCATGTCTGAATACTTATGTAATATACTTATTTTGTTTTATAAACTACAACAGCCTTGAACAGTCGTTGCTAAGGTCAGTGACAAAATAAACACTTGCCGTCAGTGCAGTGATAACTTTGCACCTATCTGACCTAAATATGTTTATTTGCAAGTCTAAAAATTAATGGTGAAATATCAGCATCACATTGCTAATATTACAATGTGGATTATAAGAATCGTACCACACGGGACTTTGTCCTGGAGCGCGCACGAGCGTATCGGGCGTCAGCGTGCGAAATCTTAGCCAATTTACGCACGACACAATTATAGCGCAGATTGACATTGTGCCGATATTACTATCTTCGTATTGACAAGTCTCTGCGTCTCATCACATCCCGCCAGAACCATATTACGCTGAGACTTCAAGTTCATCCTGCGAGATAAAAGCTTCTTGTTTGCGAAGTTAACTTTACATTTTGGGTTGTACAAAATAGTACTTTATTACCATATCCGTTAGGTTTAGATCGCGTTTCAATGGTATTTGTAGACGTTGGAAGATGTTACGCGTTTATTTTGTTAGTTCGGTGTGTGGTGTAGAGAGTCCCGTCGCCGGCTCTCGACAGGGAAGATTAATGAGGCGTTGTGCCCACAGTCACGTGAGTGAGCTTTCACTCAGTGATTTATAGCCCTGTTGAACTGACTTTTATTGTTTTGTAATATTAATTACTGCAGTTAGGTAGTCAGATCGAGCACCGGCTAAATTAGATGGTTTATGGTGGGAGAACGTGTAATTCGATCAATTGTTTCCTTATTATCACCCAAATTAGACAAATAGGTCATGCTTCTGGTAAATGTAAAATAAAAAAAAATATCGCACAGTTAGAACAAAAAGGTTGAAACCCAATATGAAACATGCCGATTTTGTAATTTAAGTTTTGTAGGTTCAATTTCATAAAATTACACATTTTGTTTTGTGTCACTTTTGTTCTAACCGTGCGATATGACGACTTAAAAGCCATACTTCTTTTCAGGATGTAATGACGTTAATGAGTATAGTCATAAAATTTTATATGTCAATAATATTTCATAACTAAATAGTAAAATTAACAAGCCTTTCGTAGTTAATCACAGTCATAAATAATATTTGTCGCGTAGACAACTCCAGGTGCTGTGACGCGCGCGTTTCAGTGTCCGAAAATAATTTCTTAGTCATTTCTTTCTTAGCAAAAGGAAGTTTAATAATAAATACAGTTTTCACAGAAATCTAGATTCTCAAAATAATTGGGGCCACGTGCTGATTGTATTACAAAATTTCACCTTTTCTTATGATTTATTAAGATTATTAGCAGAAATTATATTAAACTCACTTGTTATTAGTACTCCAGCTCATTATCGCGCGGCTATATCACAACTCAAACTGAAAATAATTACTTACCACATTACATTTATATAAATCACCACAATAACTGTTATATTAACTACTTACTTAAAAATCAATGCCTATGTACAGGATGTTACTTTTTATGTCTGAACGTTGTTACTGCCGAAAACCGAAGTAAGACTGTTTATTTTTTTTTAATTACAGCACAAAACATTTCAGTTAACTATGGCTATAAATTTTGATTAAAATTGTGCCACCACCCAAGTTCCACATTGTCAAGGTTGTCAAATAACTTTTCAACAATTTGTGGTATACAATAAAGCAGTGCTTTTACTAAATATTATCAAGGATCTTAATTGTAGCTAAGAGTGTCGATGTGTCAGTGTCTTGTTTGTGAAAAAAAGAAACGGAGAGAAAACATTTCTTTAATTTTTTCTCTGATATAGAAAACGTCATACTGTATAACTATATTACTTACCTATTTAATTATACACATATTATTTTGCTCCGTAGTTCTGTCACGTTGGGAGATAACGTGGCCTTTTGTGACTCTACAATATTTTATGTAAAGAGAAATACCTTATCAAGTTACTCATCATTTGCTACTGAAACTTCCTGACCTATACTGACACGTAAATACCGTAAATCCGTACACCACACATCTAAAAATAATCCGGGTACTGATGTACGATCAGCGCTAGGACATACATACATACAAACATTATACAAGATGACAGTTTCGAGATCTGCAAAACTGGAAAAAAAACGATCTTCGTTCATCATAATGAGACATTATTCATTTCGTCATCGAATCGTTTCATTACATTTTTTTTAGAAAAGGCATTCAAGGGCATATTTTCACACTATTTTAGGAAAATTTCCGACCAATCGCGTTTTTTTTAAGAGAAATCTTGCATGTTTTTATTTCAAAAGGGCCTTGTCTAATTAGATATTCGAAAGGCCTGGAAAAAATAACGCAGGTATCTAAAATATCACCTTGTAACCAAATACCCGTCCACTTAGCTTCATAAGGCTAAATGGGGGACGTGTTGACATTCTTAACTTGGAATGTCAACATATTGACCTTCAGTTAAAAGTTCCTATTTAAAAGCTCTCATACCTAAAACTGCAGATCTCATAGTCGGCTCCAACGAAATGCCCGGCAAAAGGGCAGCTGATGCATGCTATTTGGATCCCAGATCAGCATGGAACCAGCCTATGTCCAGCAGTGGACAAGTATGGGCTGATGATGATGATGGGACCAGCGCTGGGAGTTTTGTGTTAATCCACATAACTCCCAGCACATGTTTAACTCTACTGAAGAACGAGACCCTTTTACATTTGTCACGTCCAGACCGACAATACATGACTCGTTTTGGAACTGTCAGTATGAGGAAGTCTGAAACGTAAGACAAAACCATATTGTCAATGATTTTTATTCATAAGAAAACCTGCGTTTATGTATTAATGAAAAACCTGTACTGAACTTGGGAATCGAACCCGGATGTTTAGAAGAATACAGCTAGTACATAATATTAGCTAATTAGCTCGTACTTAGGCCAATCACTGCCTAATCATTACAAAAATCAAATACTTTTTTTTTAATTACTCCGGCTGACAGTGAATAACAAGGTCAATGTTGGTAACCTAATCACATGTTGCATGTTACGTAATTGAAATCCACATCGAGAAATATTTATTTTCTCTTACGTGAGACCGCGATTAAATTATCCGCACGAACTTGTTGCCCCCCTGCTACTATTCGCAAAGCTACGCGTCACCGTCGCTGATAAATGTATGTAAACATAGGTACCACACGTAATGTACCTACTTTACATACTATATCTATATAAAAAAACGTATTACGGTCTTTGTATGCTTCTTCTCATTCTTTTGATTTAATTTTTTTTTATAGTTATTATACTAAGGACCAAAACGAAATTGCATAATTTGGTCATAATTTGGCCAGCCGTTGTAGAGTTTTGTGTTTAGCAAGACATTTAGCTATTATTAATTTATGTAATAGATTTCTTTTCGATATGTAGGGGCTGAAGTTTTGTTGTCGTTGAAGTTGAACAAAAACAATATATACATATTGTATAGTGGCGTGCTATTGGAGTGGCCTATGCCCAGCAGTGGACAGACATGGGCTGATAATGCGTTATTCCGATATATACAAAATACACTTCACGCCTTTAATCCCAAAGAGGGGTAGGCAGAGGCACTTGCTAAAGCAAGTACCCACGGTTCACCGAGCGTATTTAACCCACCGTGACAGGGGGTGAGCCCATCGCCGTTATAGGGTTCACACACCTTGTGGTGTGCGGGTTTCATCACGATGTTGTCTTCACCGTACGAGCGTTGCGTTGCGTACATAGGCTCTGAAAAAGAGTCCCATTGGTACACGTCCAGTAGCCGGACTCGAACCCGGGACCTCCCGGTTACAAGTCAAGTGTCCGTCCAACTGGAAACGCTCTAAACGATATATGTCCTTGAAAAGTTAAACTTAAAATACCTACTTTACAGTACTTACCTTTAGTATGAAAGAATAACAAACGACCGTCCTCCCAAACAAACTTTCTCTTTTATAATCTTCTTATATGATTTATATATAGATAAAATATACAGGCTGTAACAGTTTATATGAAAACATGAAACTACGCAGGCAATGTCGCGGTGCGTCCACTAGTATGATAAACGTTACAAACAGTTAATACAAATAGAGTGCACAGTCCAAGGTCAGCAGTTATATTTTTATGCATCTCCCAACTATTTCACTGTTAAAATATTGAACCCCTTTGCCTAGTTTTTATAGCAATGAAAACATACGTATGATCCAATTCAATTTATAGCGTCGGAGCAACATAAATCTGAAAGTTATGTTAAGCGATTATGTTCTGAAATAGGTTTTTAGTAGGCGTTTTATATTTATTGGTTTACAATAAAATTTTAAGACTAGATACTTTTGAAACAGGTCGTTCCTCTATCTACTTCGGGATGCGGGACATTATTCTGAAAATAACAATGCTTCCGTAATGCTTGAGGCGCATTTGTCTCTTTTTTACACTTGTCATTAGAGTCAGACAAAGCATGAAAGTTACCGAACGTTTCAGAAAACGGTCCTATGAATAAAATACTTTAGAAGTAGAAAATGCGAAACGAATGCAGATGCCGCTGCATACGATTGACGGATGTGAACCTGACTGATGACATAATCTGGAAAATAATGAACTTGTAGTGCAAATTGATTTAGTATGGGGGAAATCATACTGCCGATTTATCACACTAGATGGCGGGTCGTCGCTGGTGCCATTGTCAAAAAACCAATCTGTCAAAAATATCGTTAGTCAATAATGAAGTGTTTTTTTTTTAATTAACAAAAGAAGTATGTAGTTTACTTTTTAGGAAACTCCTCATTGTTCGTCCTCGTCTTAAGTAGGTTTCTTTTTAAAGTAAACTCCTCAGTGTAAACTTGTATGACATAAACCGCTACAGCTTTTACTGTATGTGCATACAGGAAAAGCTCAAGTCTTTTTTGTAACAAGCTAATGTAGCGACGTAAGTTGGTAACTTTACCTCACTACTCATGTTTACTTACTAGAATCGGACCGTCTTCCATCAACCAGAAATCGTCTAAATAATACGGCACAGACAAAAATATTTATTCACGCGTGAACCAATGAATCATAACTATCGTTAAACTTTGTAAACAATTCCGTCTGAATGAATAATAGGTTATTGCAAAAACCTAGGTAGGTACTGAGAAACCAGCGTTTGAAATATCAGAATTAAGCGACACCTCATCATACTGTACTACAGTGTACTATATATGTAATTCAATCTATAAATAGCTAGTGTTCATCAATTTAGTACCTACTTTGCCCTGAGTCTTCAAGGGACTGCCAGTGGTACCACGGGCATTAATAGCTGCAATAAATAATTTATTGATATAATGCTCCGTTATTGAGAATTCAATCCATAACCTGTTTGAATATTGGTAGTTCCAGAAGATTACATTCAAAATATCAAAAGACGTACAGCATATTAATTAACGTAATAGTATAATAAATGCAAGCAGCACATAGGTAAGTGCTTTCAAATGAGCCATTATCGTAAAATTAAAGCTAGTTAACTGAGTTGAGGCAGGTTATAAAGTTATTGAAGCGTGAAACAATCCTGTTAGACTATCGTCATCACTACTGAGATTGTATTGTGCGTATTATTGCTTAGGTGACGTCACTGGGCGGGCGGGCGGAGGGCGGGAGACGCATGCGCGGGCGGCGCCCAGCTCCACGCTCCCAGTGACGCCGCCACAGCTGGGGCGACGGCCGTGTTCTAGCGAAACGCGATTCCAAAATTTTCACCGGCATTCAAGTACTCAGTGAAGTTGACAATTTCTGATGATGGTGAGACGCAGTGGCCGGTATTCGGTCAGCTGGCGCGGCTTCCGGGACTTCGCCCTCGGCAAGGAGCCGCCGGACGAAGGTCAGCACCAGAATTGACACACTTTTCTGATAAGCTTTATTAGCTGGCGGCGGCGCGACGTGAAGAAGTGCGTCGCCGAGGAATGTGCCAGCCACTCACTGTGATATTGATTACACAATTGTGTTGCTACTCTACAACTCTGAATAATTGTGAACTTTGAAAAGTGCACAGTCCCTTCTCGAACGACTCCACGCTCCGGTTGGTTCTCGGAAGAGAATTGGCAAGGAAATACACATTTGAATAGGTTGTTAACGCAGAATCATAAATGTTTATTGCACTTTGAATTTTAAGTAACATTAGGTAGGTATCTTCGAAAGTACCATATCTCCCAAAAGTATTAAAAAAATCCGATGCTGTTGGGCACATACTTTTCTCAAAGTCTCTGATACAAGAGTAAGTAGTAATAAAATGATGATTACTCATTCGATATTTTTAAGAATGATAATGAATCACTTTTTCCACAAACTCTCGCGGGCTAAAATAACACAACTGTCATTTTCACTCGAACATCTGACATGATACAATACACAAAATTGAGGATAAATTAACTACAGTATAAAAAATATACGAAAGTCGATTACTTAAAACTCCTTTTAAAGAGTACAGTGAAAATTTGTCACTTAGTCACTTATCTGCAGTGACTTCTGCAGGTTTTACGGAAGAGAGAGAGAGAGAAAGGCATGTAATGTTCGGTACATGTATTTATTTTGTGAAACAAAGCACATGAGTAAGTAAGAGCCTATCAGGAGTCCGCATTTAGTAAGGTTCGTACACCTTGCCATATTAACTTAAATGACCAAGTTCCTGCTGCAGTCTCGGCAGTGCAGTAACAAATAACACGATATTTTTGCAAGTTTATAGGTTTGAGTTCACCAGTAGGTATTTAATTTTGTACCAAATTTATAACATAACAGAGAAACGATGAAACGTGCACGCATAGTTGCCTACTACACAAAATAACGACATTTTATCAATTCAAAGTATAAAACAAAGTCGCCTCCAGCTGTCTGTCATCTTTAAAACTACGCAACGGAATTTCATGCGGATGTCTTTAGTAAATAGAGTGATAGATAAAGGTTTATATGTAGAGAAAAACACCTATTATCAGCATTGCATTCGTGCGAAGCCGGGGCGGGTCGCTAGTGATCTATAAAAAGGGTATTAGGGTAAATATTTTCAATAGAATAGAAACTGAACAGCATCAATAATAGCTGAACGTTAATCTTGGTCCTAAAGTTTCCTTTATCTCATCACGATTTAAAGAGAGGCTTCAAGCTTCGACTTCCTAGTCCTTTAGTTAAACGCGGTGTAGTTCAATCACATTTGGCAAAGAATTCTTCTGTCTCTGTTTTCTCAGCAATAAAGGCAGAAATTGTACAATGTCAAATATTTTGCATTACCTTTAGTTATGCCTATAGATAGGTACATCGTGTGGCCTAGATCCGGGGGAAAGTAAGCGGATTCCTGAGACCATTTTAAGCCTAGTTAGTAATAGGGTGTTCATGTTTTTAAGTCCCTAGATGTAGCCTTTTAAATGTCGTCGCTCTGTCTTGGTATAGCTGTTCACAAAAACATTTTGTGTAGTAAGACGTTATTATTTTTTCTGTTTTCTATTTCATGTTTTCTGAACTGAAACACAAGTCTTGTTTAAGTTTACAACATTTCGTATTTTTCTTTATTATTTTAAACATAATTTCTTATTAAAAAATGAATTACAATGTACACAGCGACAATGTTTTATTATGTAGGGTAGTTTGCGATACATATCGCTAGCCAGATTTTTCCGCGGAATATTAAAGAAAAATGAATAATGAGAACCGTATATTTTCATTTTAATAGTAGTTTTCATACATAATTTTTAGATTGGAAATAGGTTTGCCTAAACGACATGTGACTTCATTGCTCTGTGGAAAATAATGATTGCCTTAGTTTGATGAATAAAAATTATAATAGTCATGTTGAGACAGTACATGTAAACTGTGTTTGTTGTTGTGTCAAGTTAGTGTCAATCGCATACAT
>SJJU01001718.1:0-41457 GCA_012932125.1 Conopomorpha cramerella | reverse complement strand
TGAATATAGAAGACTGTTAACACTTACTTTCTTAATTAAAGCCCTTTATTTCCACATAAAGTACCTATAGCCTATGTCTATAGTCAGGACTAATGTTCTTAGGGTTAATGGTGAAAGAATGAGTGAAATGCGTTCAGTAGTTGTTTATTTGTAAGTAAGAAACATCAAAATATATGTATAACATTAGTAAGACAAATATGATTTGGTAGATAGTAAGATAAATATGGTGTGGATGAACGACTGAAGCGATTCCGCTTCGAATTCTTTTTCTGTTGTTATTTTTTAAAAAAAGTTTTTTTTTTTAGTCTTGCAAGTTCCAATTTCTTATTTTATTCCTCTTCGGAAATGAACATTGCGTTAATTCGAAATCTATAGGTAAATCTACTTATAGGATGTCCATCGGTGTTCCGTAAAACAAGTAGGTATATACATAGGTACACCTACAGAACTCTACATATGGAGAGTCGGCTCGTACTTTGCGTTAACATATTTTGCGAAGCGAATAATGTCTCGTTGACATTTTAAATTCCATAAAATGTCGATAGAGTTAGGAGCATGATGGGATGGGAGAGACAAGTGGTTACCAGTAGGTACAGTCAGCTAGACATTTCGTATGTAACTAAAATTACATTAAGGTAATCCTGCTAGCTAGTTTCATAATGAGACAATGGAAAAAGATATTTGTGTGCGCTGACATTCAAATGGTGATACATCATTTCGAAACAAAAACAAAATCCTAAGTTTTTATATTAATTAACTGGAAACAAAACTACTGGTTGGATCATAAGTATTTGTACCCAAAGAAACCCTATTTTTTTTATTTTCTCCGATTCTGAGCAACATAATGTAGTCTTGGTTAGGTTATTGGTATTATTTTCAAAATGGTTAGGTTATTGTTCCACATAAACTGTCAGACACTATGAAAGTATTAATAACTCAGGAATTTTAAAGAGCCTTGCAAAAGTATTACCTTCAATGCACATAAGTATCAGAGCGTTTGAATGAAGCCGCCAAACTCTCCGATATCGATGATTAGTAAAATTGTTTACTTCGTAATAAGTAATTAGTAGGCAGGAACGTAGCGCATGCCCGAAGCATGGATTGCTCGAAAAAATCCTACTTATAGGTGGTCACCAAAATTAATTAATGCAAGTAAACTTCTGTTGATGTAACCTAAATATGATTGTTAATCTTGTCATACATAAGTAACTATGGTTTCAGCACTTTCGTTATTACACACTACCTACACATATTATGTAAATACATTCAAGGACTACCATTTAAGGAGCAACCTAATTGAGCGATATTTCGGACTTTTTGAGAACGTCTTGGTTCTAACAAATAAACTCTATAGAGACCTACCTACTTAAAATATGAAATGAAATAAATAGGTACCCAAGGAATTGCATCTAACGCATAGTTACTTATTTGCAGAAAAGGAAGAGAAGAAACCTGAAGAAGATTTATCAAAACATGAAGAGATTTTCCTTAGAAGTATAATTGAGAGTCCCGACTTCCCTAGAAAATGCGAGGTTAGATATTTTTTATTTTGAATTTATCGAAATGTACCCCAACACCCCACCTGAGGTGCACAACACTACTGCCTGCACCAAAATTAAAAGTTCATAACGTCATAACTTTGTCTATGGTAGCCATCATTCTCCATCTCTTTCTAAAGCAATTTCGGAACAGGGAGTGAAAGAGAACAAAAATCAAAAAGGTGAAATCCGTTCGTGTCGTGCGTCCTTTTGTTGTCGCTGTTTTATTTTATGTTTTTAACGTAAGAAACATTCCTACATATATTTCTTATTGGATTTATCACTGTGAATATTGTGCATGTGACACTGAACCTAACCAGTATTTTTCATAACACAATTTTACACTTTCCATTCATAAAAGAAGCATAACAAGTGCCACGCCTTACATTGTTTTGGATCGCTCCCAAAACACTTGAATTGATAAAACATGTACACAGGCGAGAGGTGGAAGTAATTAGGGCAACTAATTAGTAAGTACCTGTGTTCATTTAGGTGTGTTATTACAGTCTGTGGAGTCCGAGGAGGATTTGGTGGTGAAACCGGTGTCTCTAGGTAACGTCAGTGTTATACGGTCACTGAGCGAATACCGAGGCAACAACATAAGAACTATAGAACAAGCGGAACTTGCTATTTTGTTTTCTAGAGTTAATTTTAGGGTGAGTCATTCTACTTTCTCGTTATAATATATCTAAGTGTAAGTTTGCTATAATCTCGTAACTTCGTCGCTGTGGCATGAATGGGGGCAAAATGTTCAGTAAAATCTAAGTAACCCACCCATTCATCATCAGCCACATAACGTCCATTGCTGGAAGAGGGCCTCTTACGACCCCCATGACTGGAAAAGATGGGCTGGGGTGGTGAACACATGTATATACATTTGTCACTCCATGGCTAGTTAGGTAGGTAGTAACATCAACCTATTATATATTGCTAATGTAATGCCAAAGTGCTACAACTATGAATCGTCCAGCTATCTTGTCCTCTAGAGAACTAATGTTATTTACTGGATACTATATATTAATACTTACATTATTAATATTATGTTATTAATACTTACATTATTATACTTATATTATTCATATTTGAACAATTTCAGGCACTAATAGATGCTCATGATCAAATAGGAGCATTGTGGTTAGAAAGAGGATCTGGTATAGATGAAAAAGCAAACCAAGAGAAACTAAAGGAAAGCGAAGGTGATAAAGAGGCTGAAGCAAACGGAGGGACTGAGGAAAACGAAGACATGCCTATAGAAACAGTCAAAGTTGTAGGTCTAAGAAAAGTTCCAGGACAGCCACTAGGTTTAACGGTAAATATTTCTAAAGTCTGTTTTAAGTAATTTGACAATTTCAGTACACTTGATTTGTAGTATTTGAGGAAAGAATATTTAATTATGTTTATTTATTTCAAAATGAAGAGAAAGAACTGCATAAGCACAGTAACAGTGACAACAGTACACAGTTGATACATTGTTGGTTTGGATGTGGCAAATGCAAAAGTGATCTGTTTCAGCATCTTGCTGTAAGTTACACAATAGTGTAGTATGTTAACTCTTCTGGAGAGTGAATGGATATAGGTGTCATAACATCTATTGTGTGTAATAAAAAATCTATAGTGTCTATTTTACTGCCCGCCAATGAGCCAAAATGTTATATATAAAATTACCTATAAACAACACGCACAATAGGCGCACTGGTCGTTGAGTTGCGGAAACGCCCCGTATCATCTACATCATCTCTACTTATAAACATTCTATTTCATAGGTAACTACTGATGAACATGGTCAACTTATTGTTGCCCGTATTATGGCAGGCAGTGCCGCAGCCAAACAGGCACTGCTCTCTGTCGGGGATGTACTTCTAGAGGTGGATGGAGTGCAAGTAGACTCTGAAGATCAACTCAAAGAAGCTGTCTCAAAGCCCAATGACAGAGTCACACTTAAAGTAGGACCAAATCTGAAGGAAAAGACTTCACAATTTGCTAATAAACTCACGGTAAGTTTTAAAGAAATGTTTTATACAATTTTTCAATAAAGTTTGAATTGAATCAATTGTGTTAATTCTTAACTCTAGATAATTTTCTATGAGTACAGTTTTTTCCTGTATTATGATAATGTACATTCAGGTAGGTTTAGTTTGTTCAAACATGAAATATTTTATCTTTCTGTTTTTTTTTTTAGTGTTATATGAGAGCATTGTTTGATTATGACCCAACTGAAGACACGTTGCTGCCATGTAAAGAAATTGGTTTGCCATTCAAAAGAGGAGATATTTTACAAGTAAGTTAATGCAACCATTACTAATGAACAAACTAAAAACCATTACTAATGGACAAAGTAAAAGCGGTGAAAAAAATATATTAGTATATAAACACTGTTGTTAATGTTGTCTCAAGGCAGCCCGTTAATGTACAGAGCCTCTGCAATATATCACATGTCTCAGGCCACTTATTTGTCACAACATAAATATTCTCATTGTGGAGCTCATTTCATTTAACACTATGGGGAATAATATTTGCCCTACTGGATTTTCATGTTCATACTGCAATATTTGAAAGATAAAAAATCCTATGTATGCCTTAAACAATTATATGATTAAACTTTTCACTGCCCATGTCCTATAAATAAGACACATTCTACAAGTGATTTTGTAGTTTATAATTGTCAAAGCAGAATTCAAGATTCGTGAAAACCGAATTAATCTTCTGGCGATTAAAATGTTAAAATACATTATTTATTTTCAGGTGTCGGATAGAAAAGATCCCAACTGGTGGCAAGCAAGCCATGTGGAAAGCAAGGACACTGTTGGTTTGATACCGTCCCCCGAACTAGAGGAGAGGAGAAAGGCTTATGTCCCTCCCGAAGCAGACTTTGTACACAAAATCAGCATTTGCGGGACTCGGGTATGTGCAGTACATACTTATTTTAATATATTAAATTCTAGTTAGAATGAGCCCAAATTACGATACTTGCTACCCTGTATTATGGGTGCCAAAGTTATATTTGTTATACTTATGCAAGTCATTTTAAACACTTATATCAGTGGCGTTGCACTGGCTTTTACGACAAGCTAGGCAGTGATCCCCAAGGATTGACACCTATGTATAGATAACTTTTCTTTACGAAAGACAGTTACCTACCTATATACTTACCCACAAATAACAGGACCTTCGTTAGCCTATGTCGTGAGTACAACAAAAAAGTATCTAGCAATAACTATAATTAGGTCGTGTAAACAAAATACTAAGGTAGGCAGTGTCTTTGCCTATATGGCGTGCACGCCACTGACTTATATAGACAACTTGATATATAAAAGAAACCCCTTATGTTTGAGGCGGGAATCGAACCCACGCGTACCTATGACGCGCGACTTCTCATGTTAAGATAACTACGATTGATATAAAATCCTGACATTATTTTCGCTTGACAAAACAAAAAAAAATTGTATGTTAGAAATAAGAAAAGTGCTATTTACTTTTTAGAACTTTTCCAGTATAATAATCTCAGGCCAAAAACAACTAGACTAGCAATCCTAAACTGACGTTTATAATAAAACGAAACAACGATATTGAAAACACGCAGGAGTGAAGAGTAAGAGACCAATATATTCTGTCCCTTACTGCATATCAGGGTAAATGTGGATCCAAACTGTCAAATTAAATAAAAAAGTAAATGTTTGGACAGTTTGGATCCAAAAGTACATCATTTCCCATGCAAGATAATAATTATTATTTTGAACGTTTAGATATCGAAGAAAAAGAAGAAGTTCGTGTACGAGTCCCGTTCGAGCGTAGAGCTGGAGGGCGCGGAGCTGTCCCTGTACGAGGAGGTGGCGCGCACTCCGCCCTTCCTGCGTCGCGTGCTCGCGCTCGTCGGCACGCGCGGCGTCGGCCGCCGGACCCTCAAGAACAAGATGATACAAGACCACCCCGACAGGTTCGGGGCTGTTGTGCCGCGTGAGTCTCCTCCTTTTGCAAACTCCAAAATTTACTTATCTAGATGTCGCTAATAGGTGTCCAGGGTGACTTCTGTCAGTTATATTTAATTACGTTTTTTATTATTTGCGTAAGTGATTTAAACATTACTTACTTTTGTAACATGTAATCAAACAATGAAAAATATTTATGTCCTCTTCAATACTCACTGCGTGAAGTTAGTAATTTCGTTGACATTTATATCCCTTAATACAGCTAGCGCCATCTGTCAATCGACTTACCTGTATGAAATGATTGATGAATATGAACTTAGCAGGTCTATTGTCTCAGACAATCCCGTCTACGAGACAGGCGTAAACGCATGTGTCCTATAGCTTTACCTTTAAGCGCCTTCTCCAATTGTGAAAACGACATATGCAGCTGTGTCGAAACATCGGACATAATAAAAGTGGTAAGCCCAAGCTGGTCTTTGATTATAGTCGCGCCGACCTGTAGAATATATTTGAATACACTGTTTAATATTTTTATTAAAGATCAGTAATGATTAAACTGTGTATGTTTCCACACAGACACGTCACGTCCCCCGCGTCCCTTGGAAGAGAACGGTCTGTCGTACTGGTTCGTGTCCCGCGAGGAGATGGAGCGAGATGCACACGCCGGCAAGTTCCTCGAGTATGGAGAACACAATGGACACCTCTACGGCACGCACCTTGACTCCATAAGGGCGGTTATTAAGGAAGGTGAGTAGTGATATTGTATGAACTTGCAGGCCAAGTCTCTTTGTTGCATCGCTCTGGCATCGTAGGTGAAAACGATGTGCATCGCTGTTTTACTACGGACGACAGTGAAATGAAAGTAACGAAATCAGCAATGCACATCGTTTGCCGCTACTATCTGCCCCCCTATAGCAAAGCGCGTCAAGAAAGACACGACATAGAGCAAATAGGCGCTGCAATTGGCTGTTATGTCACACATTATGCTACTCAGCTTGTTTCAACCAATCGCAGTGCTTGGTATGTCTTGTCATGTCTCTTTGGGTCCGCTTTGCTATAGGGGGGCAGATAGTAGCGCGATACAACTACGAGAGTGTAGTAGACTTAGGCCCCTGGTCTACCACCCTAAGATTGAAACTCATATGAATGACATTACACAGTAAGGTTCATCATTGTTTACTTCTCATAATATAACAACTCTAGAGCGTCTGTGGTCCAGTTGGTCGAATACTTGACTTGCAACCGGGAGGTCGCGGGTTCGACTTCGTATACTGGACGTGTACCAATGGTACTCTTTTTCAGAGCCTATGTACGCAACGCAACGCTCGTACCGTGAAGGACAACATCGTGATGAAACCCGCACACCACAAGGTGTGTGAACCCTATAACGGCGATGGGCTCACCCCCTGTCACGTTGGGTTAAATACGCTTGGTGAACCGTGGGCACCTGCTTAGCAAGTGCCTCTGCCTACCCCGCTTTGGGATTAAAAGGCGTGAAGTGTATTTTTTATTTTTACAACTCTACCTAAACTAAACTTTGTTTGGAAAGTATGACAGTAATGACAGTTCTCGGCCCGAAACAAAATTTATATACTACTTTCTTGTGCATTTGATTAGTCACACGTCGGCCCTACTATACCTATAAGGGAATCATTGAAACATAGTGGCAACACTTTTTTCAAAATTCAAATTGTAATCTATGCTATTAAACTCTTTCTAACCATGTTAACACAATAACAATCACAATTGACATGTTATCAGTGGCGTGCACTGGCTTTTACGTCAAGGTAGGCAGTAATCCCCAAGGATTGACACCTTTGTATAGGTAACTTGTACCTCATATCTACTCACCCACAAAACACAGAACCTTTGTTAGCCTATGTCGTCAGTATAACAAAAGAAGATGTAGTAATAACTGTATTATTAGGTCGGGTAGCCAAAATACTAAGGTAGGCAGTGTCTTTTTGCCTATATGGTATGCACGCCGCTGCATGTTATTTACATCTATTGTCCATTATGAAAACCAGGCAAGATGTGCATCCTGGATTGCGCGCCCCAGTCTCTGAAGCTGCTTCACAACAGCAGCGAGTTCCTGCCCTACGTGGTGCTGGTCTCCACGCCAGGCATTGAACAGCTGAAGAACCACACTCACGCCTCCAACAGGAATCTCCAGGTATGTTTATGGAAAAAACACCTTTACTTGACATGCATATTTGTTTTGCAACGGGGAAGAAAACTCATGAACGAATGGCTCTAATTTCGCTTGACCGAGAACAACACGGTTGGTTAATCAGTGAGGAGGTTTCTAAAAAAAAAAAAAACAATTTGTCAAAGATAGTGGGAAACGAAAGAGATACAACTACTTTATTCTATGGTCGTTCGTCTTCGTCTTTTGTGGGATGTTTTTTTAAAAGAAAAGTCCTCATTGTCACTAACAGTTCATTTGACAGATTGCATGACTGTCATTGGTTCATATGGGTCAAGCGTACGCAGCGCCATCTGCATTTAGCTTCTCGGTTTCTTTCCTATTATATAATCATTTTATATTTTAGTCCATGTGTTGCTAGTTGCAAGTATTCTAATTCAGAATGTCCACTTTTTTAAAGTCCATCAGAAAATCTACGGTAAAATAACTTCAAGAGTATGTATTATGTATAAATGGGTTTATGTTCTAGTTGTAACGAAATAACTACGACTATATTTGCAGCGTCTCTTTGATAAAATTGTTTTTTTTCAACAATTAACATTGTGGTTATTCACAATAGTTACTTTTTAGTTAGTCAGATGATTTTTTAAAGGAACCTAAACATTACACATAAGTATGTACATCTAATTGGTCACGACTCCTATGTTAGGACTGTTTTTGTGCTATAAAATAAGTACAAAAAGTAGCAAAGGTTACAACATGTTAGGCATAGTTTCCGTGTTTTATAATATAATCAATATTAATACATTTTTTCTTTGCTATATTTATTGTGGACATCCTGTATAGTATGAAGGCTTAGGTTTATTGAAATGTCATGATAGCTTTTGTATGGTATAAATAAAATGTTTACATTATTATAAACGGACATTAGTCATTGCATTGGTATGTTTTATAGCCGTAAAGATGAATGCGATTAGAAAATTTGTTAATAATTGATTTTAGTATAATAGTAATAATTATCTAATGAGCGTTATTTGTATTGTTTTTTTGTGCATTTCAAGTGCATTGTGTTTCATATTGTTTTATTATTTATTACATTAAATGTGTAAATCATTAAACCCTTAATGAATAACAAAAGTTATGCATATACGTGTCTCACTCATGATTTGTCCTTTACTTTCTCTGTCACCAATTGAAATTTTCTTTATGTGTGTAAAGGAAAAAACAGCGTGTAAGTTACACAGCGCATAACTTTTGTTATAATAAAGTGGTTATGATTTTTACCTACATACATACCGTTTCACTTATGCAGGGTGGTTCAAAAATACCATTTTAAAACGAAGACTCCTTTCTGTAGACCGTCGCAGGTAACTGTGACAATGCTGAGTCAAAGCCCGTTTTCTTCACCTACCACACTAAAGTCATCTTTCAATCTATGATTTTTTTATTATGATTTGTATTGTGTTACTACGTAACTCATGTGAACTACATAAATGCTTATCGATCATTTAAGAAGGTGTCAATGCCCTGGAACCTAAATAATAATCGACCTCTTCGTACAAAAAGCAGTCAGCTTATTGCGTTTGTTTTTGTGTGTGAGGAAGTCGATTTTTTTTTCGTTTAGGGTCAGTGACACCTGCTGAAATTCAATCAGTGGGGTCTACAGAGACAATAGACTTGAGCTTAAAATGTTTTTTTCTGAAAAACAACTCTCTCAGAACCCTTTATCTTGTTCCTTGTCCCACCCATATAGCATACAGCCATAACAATATTTCTATGTTTATTTTAAGTTATGTACACCCAGCTAAGAAATTGTTCTATCAGTTTTGATGACACTTTTCTTGTGTCACTCAAACATCAATTAACTACTAGGCTATTTGGAATGCGTGAAATGATACATTTTAATTCATTATAAGTTCTAGTAAAGGTAGTTTTGTGATTATCAAATTACAAATTCAAGAATTAACTTAATCTCTTTTATTTAGTTGTCAGATTGAACTAGATACGTGAATTTCCAAAAAAACCATATATCTTCTAAATAGAATCATTTGTTTACCATAAAGTTGTGAACCTTAAAGTTTAATAACATTTGACTGATATGGTAGACCAATTCCTTGGCGTACTGTACCTACATTATATTTTTGCATCCACTTTTTTTTTATAAATTGTATTTTAGTAAGTAGTTAGTTGACGTTGCATGTGTTGTGTTATTCCCGATACGGCGTAGTTCGACCGGCAGAGCTCGATCCGCTTCAGTTCACGCCGCGCCAGGACCTTGGAGTCGCTCGCGTCACTGTATGAGGTACGTGTGCTTATTAAATCCGACAATGACATGCAGCTGGTGTTCATTGTGCAACTTATGTTGGTATAAAAACTAAATTGTTATCCCGGTACAAACAACCGTTTGTCGTGGTTTTCGGTTCAGAAATTATTTATGAGTCAATACCACATTACATACGGAGTGTAGGACGCCCTCAGGCAAGGTGAACTGATGATATACGCAAGATGGCTGGCAGAAGCTAGATGCGAGAAGCCGAAAACAGATCACAGTGGCGTGCAATTGGAGAGGCCTATGTTCAGCAGTGGACAAGTATGGGCTGATGATGATGATGATGCATTATTACACAATGTAACTAATTAAATTAAGAAGAAGAAACTATAAACTACCTCTTTGACGATTGCCAAAAAGATAAATAAAACAGAATGTAACAGAATAATTAAAAAAAAATACTTCATTACTTACGTCTTCAAACACATCGAAAGCCTTGACATTTGCTAATAACAAAAGTTAAACAACTATTATTCAATATATCCTTGACGTGCACAAAGCTGTTCTGCAAATGTTTCTTTCACTGATCAAACATGCACAAGAAAACAAGAACACAATATGTATGTTAGCTGATTATCCCGTATTTGACAAACAACTGACCAGATTAAAAAACCCATGTGCAGTCAAAAAAATCAATGTACTGTACTGTACTGTCATAGTGAATTTACAGGAATCCAGTCGTCGTTTACCTCGATCGCACAGACCCGCTTTCCCTAATGTTCACTAGAAATATATATCCATAAATAAAATATAACTATTCCCACAGGAGGAAGACATGAAAGCAACGCTGGAGGACAGCGCACGTATACAACGCCAATACGAGAAGTACATCGATCTAGTGATCACTAACCATAATTCTGACACCACATACTCAAACATCATGGACGCTCTCCACACACTCTCTACGGAATACCAGTGGGTGCCTGTCAGTTGGATTTATTAGAGACTGCGATAGAAAACGGTGAGATTGTGACGAGAAAACAATTCACTCTACGAATGGTTTTTCGTTAAACTATACAGTTATTGTCCAAAGTACATTGTACTTTTTTACAACGAAAATGACTCTTATATTTATTCACATACGAGTCTTAAAGTGAATTCTCTGTACACTGGGCAATAAGTATACTCTAGCTTCTTTATCTTTCTTATTCCCACACAGCCTTGTGTCACAAAATCAAAAGTGTCGGTAGTAATAGGTGCGGTGCTGTGTACACTGTACGTAAAAGATGTTTCTAGTTGCAGATATTTATCAGGCTTATTAATTCTCGTGTAATTAAAAAAAATGTATTCAAAATGTTTAAAAGGATCGGTTAATATGTATTATTTTACAATACAAACACAGATACCGGTGACCGTGCTGTCATTGCAAATATAATATTATCCTATATTTGGTGGGTATTTGTGACAGTATTTACGTTAAGCGGAAGACCGAGCTCTGTCGTTGTAAATTATTTAAAACGCATTTTGTGAAAATAATAATAATAATATAAACTCCAGTGTAGGTATAAACAGCGTCAATTATTGCAAATAGTGAAAAATAATGGACTTCAAAGTGAAGATTTTGATATTGATTTTAATTTATTTTAAATTGGCTGGCTGATTGACATCATGCTCTTCATATCAATACGTTTATCAGTATTGACATGTTTTTTTTTTTCATAGTTACATCTCACCGTTATAAATACTGTAGGTATATCGCAGCTCATTTATATTAAAAAATAAACTTATTTATGAAATGGCTCAAGTGGGGGACCCGCTAATGCATATGTATTGAACCATATTGTATTATTATACACATATTATTATTCTAAACAAGAATCAATTAAATCAACGTTTATATTTAAGCTAGGTATAGTTTTTATCATCGATTATATTGTATAAGGGACCTATTACAGTGTATTGTTTGGTTCCCAGTTTTATGTATGTATTTTGTTTAATGCTCGATAGTGGTTATTAAGTGTAGTAGTAATTTGACAGTGGTCAAACATTGTTCAGAGATTTTTTGACGTGACAACGTTTAACCTTTTGACCGCCAATGTCTTATAAATCAGACACATTAGTCAAGTGATTTTGAAGTTTATGACTGAGGGCAGAATTCAAAAACGCGACAAACAAAATTAATCTACCGGCGGTCAAAAGGTTAATAACTCGATACTACGGGCTGAATGCACGAAAAAGATGACGTCATTGTCCCGTTCCGCAAGCGAGTGTACTACTACTACTACTGCAATGTTTGACGTTGTCACGTCAAACTACCGCCCGTAACTTTACACCCTTTTTTTTAATACAATGAACAAGCCTTTGACCACCATCCTGCCTAATGTTAAACAGCGATGTGGTCTACGATGGAGCACACTTGTTCATTAGTCACCTATTAACCCGTGACTTGAGATATGTAGAAATGGGATCCAGTCAATATTAACTTTGTAAGCCAGATAGTTATTGCCTTGAGTTTCTGCATGTACTCTACGAAAATTATTCTTATTTCATCCGCATAGAGTTTGTATTACTCTTACAACGTGCAATAACTATATGGTCCACTATATTATTGTAAGAATATTTTACGTGCCACAGTATTTTTCACCTAGACTCACCCGGAGGCGTCCTACTTGCAACTGTGTAGGAGTGAACAAAATATTTAAGAGAAAACAAGTAGATAATGGAAAACATTTTCTATTGTATATCAATAGGGTTCCAATACAATCTGAAAGTAAAATTAAGTCCGTACTACCAAATCTGGTTTATCTTTATATCTGGTCTAAACCCTCTGGTCTCAGTAGTTAGATGCATTTAGTTCGATGTCAAACAAAAGTAAACCTTTATTTCCACAGAAGAAAGCCCATTTGTTTTTTAAATTTTTCCTTGACGAATGGTAAGTTGAGTTTAGACTTTAACACCGCTAAATAAGTTGCATTTTACATGAACCATCGGAGAAAGTAAGTACTACTAGAGACTGGACAGTCTAAATTCTCGTGCTATCTCAATTCGGTGTTCACCAGCCGAAAGAAACAACACTAGACTTAAACCAGGACCAAAAGATAAACTACGTTTCGTAAAATGCCCTGTAATCAATCAAAATTGTCAAACAAATTATTAAAGAAAACTGACAATTTGTCAATGTTTGTCAAACTAAATTGATAGTTTACAGGACGCTTAATAAATCCTGTTTAAATTATAAAATTACCCTGGTGTCTTTAGTACGATTGATTTATAAAATTAATGCTACTGGTGACATTACTATGTCCTCTTGGTACTATTGAAGAATAACACTAGTTTATACAATGTCTGTACTCGTTTATTTATGAAGAAAAAACCCAATTTTTTCGAGAAAAAATTATAGACTGGTAAACACCATGGGCATTTGTTTAGCAAGTGCCTCTGCCTACCCCACTTACGGATTAAAAGGCGTAAAGTGTATTTATTTTTTTATTTTCGAGTAATGTCGCCTTGAATCAACTGCATTTGCACATGTTGGACATAATGATACAATATAAACAAGTATAAAATAGTTTTTATTTTCTTCAATGGTACTAAGGACACATATTAGTGTTACCAGTACCATTAATGGTACTAAGGACACCAGGGGATGACATTTGATACTCAATTATTGTTACCGCTTATTTGTCTTGCTCTAATTGTAGGATTTTTCTGCGTACATTCGTACGCATTTGTGCTTGTAGATAATGCCTCCGTACTAATTTAGTATTTTGTATTATTAACACTGATAATCACAAATGGTCTAATGATTAATAGTTATTGGAAACTTTTCTTATAAGGTTAGTACCATAGACTTAAGATACGCTTGCGCTAACGGATAATATTTAACAATTGAGTCTAAATGAGTTAAATTGAATTTTGTATGTTGCCAGAACAGATGTGTCAAATAGTTTGGGTGGTCAAATGTAAGTACAGTAAAGGACTGAAAGAGATACACATAGGTATATGTATAGACTAGTGGACACCCCGCGATTTCATTCGCGCAGTTTCAGTATGAAAAATACCAAGTTTTAGAACCTTAACTCTAAAATTAAGGTTTTTCTCATATTAAAATCTTAGGGAATGAGTTTTGTGAAAATCCATCCTTATCTCACGTAATCATCATAAAAGGAACACCTGTGCAAAATGTCAGCTTTCTAGAGTCAAGGGTTTCGGCTGGGCGTTGATCAGTTAGTGAAGAATTAATCAATCAGGACTTCGATTTTTATATTGCTTTGCATACATCTATCACACTAAAGAGTTATAACACAAAATTAAAATGAATTGGAAGTTTTTCGCTCACACAGTCCTACACTGTACCTCTTTTTTAACTATCTGTCGCCTTATGACAACAATGAAAGACAACATGAAATTTACAAATAACATTTATTCCACATTTCAAAAATGGGAAATAGTAACTGCTAGTAGTAAATTCGGTGCATGTTAAACCTAAGCAAGAATTATTATTGTACTTAGTTTCGCTTTAATGAAACTGATTTTATTTAGAATCTCACATTCCGTCCATTTTGTTTTGTTATTTAGCTGTAAATTTTATTGTATCGAAAGTTATTCTGTATTACATTATGTATAAGTACATACATTACAATTTAAAATTTTGTAGTTTTAATTTTCTTCCTATTGGTTGCTGACTTTCTTGTTTTGTTTTGTTGAATTCTTGAAGATATTCGGATCGATGTGGTTGAGTACAGTCTCGCTGCCGTTTGATGTGTTATCTTCATCTAATTTGTCCATCAAATGCGGCGCTAGCAGTAGAAATAGTTGCTGAAAAGAAATATGGTCCACATCAGGGTTTTTTAAAGTGAGGTTCGTTCGCTTTTAAAAGGTAGGGGGTTCGCGGAAAGGTTTACGTAATGATGGTCGATTGGCTGTCAAACGTGCGGGATTCACTAGATGGCGCGCACTTGTTGCTGAATCAGAATTAAGATTAAAACTGTTCGAAAACTTATCAAATTGATCCAATTTGCGACGAGGAACAAGACCAAACCCCATTAATATATTTTTCTCTTTTGATACTTACCGTATTAGTTAACTGTATATGAAATTAAAAACCATTTCTTATACAGGTAGATATTTGTTTCGGATTAGGGGTCCGCGGTCGTTTGAGAACTTCGGGTACGTGGGGGTAATAAGTTTAAGTAACCCTGGTCTACATTATTAATATCTCATACTTTTTATAGTAAATACCTAGTATTAGTTCTGGCTAACCTCAACTTGCTGCACTTCGTGGAAATTTAAGTAAGTATTTTACTTTTACTTGACACTAAAACTTTTTGACGACGCAGCCTTGTTAAGAGCACTCGAGTTAAAGTGGAAGGTTCGAATGCTGTTGTATGAATAGGAGTCAGTGCAGTTCAAATCCAATGCGTTTATTTTTCGGGATCTGTATTTGCTTTCATATGTAAGGTCGATGCTCCTATGGCCAATGAACAAACGTGACGAATTCTCAAACCGAAAAGGCCCATCTACAATGTAGGTTCTACTTAAAATCTCAATAAAATATATGTACGAGTATTAACCCTTGTTACCTCAGCCCAAGGAATAAGCGGCAGGTCAGCGAAGAGCGCCTGCCAGCCGGGCAGTCCGAGGTGCACCAGCGACATGCGGAAGTAGTGGGTGAAACTGTCGGCCAGCCAGCCCCATGCGCCCTCGCGTGTCGCCAGCCACACCGACCACGCGCCGCCAGTGTACACCAAGCATATCTGTATAATACGCACTCATTTAAACCAGGAATTTATTTTTCTATTTAAAAATTACAATGTTTAGGTACTGTACAAGAGGCATTTTTACAGCAGAACACCACAGGTGCTAGACTAGGCCTACTTTTTTTAACAGACTGCAAAAATGAGGTTTCTCGAATCGACCGTAACTATATGCAGGTATAAGTTTTTTTTAATTACCGGGAACTTGTATTTTCAAAGATAAAAGTTAACTCATAAATAGATCTGTCATTTAAAAAAATCTGACCTCTGTAAAATATAACAAGACTTGTAGAAAGACGTGAATGTGCACGCACACACGTTCCTATATTTAGAAGTACCACCTACTTATTTGGTAGCTACCTAACCTACCCTATTACTTTAAAGGTGTATCCTTACCTTTCCAATGTTTCTGCAAGTGTCGAGTTCAAACACTTTGCTCTTGGTATTCAGGACAGGTCGTGGACCTTTGTGATGGCGTGTCAAAGAAAAGTCCAGAATATCCTTAAGTGATGACGAAAGACACAGCGAGTTTAAGGAGTTCACTCTAATTGATCCTACTGGCAATATTTCGTCAGCTGAAATAAAACATGCCGAAAGTAAGCTTAGTTGAATGTGAGAACCCAGTCAATTACAGTTAAGTATGAAATAAGCGTATTACCGGAATATTTATAATGCCAAGTCAGCTGGAATCCGTCAGTTGAAGCATAAAAATTTCTAAGATCTTCTGGAAGTACAGCAGAGTGGCGTTGTTCCCAAGTTGAAAGAGCAACTCTATCGCACGGTGCTCGTCTTTCCACGCTCACATTACAAATACGAGGATCAGATTCTGCAACAAATGTTCACTTTGAAAATTATGGCTCAAACATGACTTTATTGTAGATGGAGGGATCATAAAAGTGAAACGTCAATATCGTATTGCAATCTTGACTTCGACACGATTGACATTTGTTACTGTCAAAAGTCGAGCACTGTGTTGTGTTGCGTTTTGAGGTTAGATTGATGCATAGAACTAATTTAATATAGTAAAACCCTACTATAATCTAAATAATGACCCAAATAAATGCTGGTGTTTGTGAAATAAAAGAAGAATTCGTACGAAAGCCACCTAAAAAGGAGGATCCTTCTAATAAACACAAAATTGATGATGGTGAAGCTGCCGGTGATGCTTCAGAAGCAAAGAAGCCCAAAACTGAAAACATTGATGAAAAACCAAAAAAACAAAGGGGGCAAAATAAAGCTAGGCCCAAAACTTTTCAAGATGACAAACGCAATAAACCGTGTCCCAGTATTGTCGACATTGCAAGCAAAGAAGAAACAAAAACATGCCAGTACAAAGATTGCCAGTTCATACATGACCCTGTAGCTTATTTAAAAATCAAACCCACAGATATCGGGGAAACATGTCATGTATATAATCTCCGAGGAAGATGTCCTCGTGGTATTGCATGTAGATTTGGTTCTGAACATATCACCAAAGATGGCTTTAATAAAATAAATGTAGAGTTAGTAACAAAATGGACTGATGACACCAAGAACACATTGCAAACTAGCCTACAAATACAATTGCAGAAAAGAAAGTATGATTTCACTATGTCCGAGACATTGGCAAAGTCTACAGACAAGAGAAATAAACCTAAAACAGAAAATGACAAGTCCCAAAGCGAGAATGTAGAAAATGATAAGAATATTGGCACTATTACAGACAAAGACTTGATAAAATCAAATAATGCTGAAACTGACAAATCTCAAAGTGAAAATGTAGTAACCAATAAACATATTGGAACTGTTACAGATGAAGACTTGATAAAATCACTCCCTAGTGAGAAAAAAACTATTGACTGGGAAAATAAATTATACCTTGCACCTTTAACAACAGTTGGAAATTTGCCTTTCAGAAGGATTTGCAAAAGTTATGGAGTCGACATCACCTGCGGAGAAATGGCCTTGTGTGAGTCAATATTAAAAGGCACAAAGCAAGAATGGGCACTAGTTAAAAGACATGAATGTGAAGATCTTTTTGGTGTACAGATATGTGGAAATAATGTTTACCAAATAGCTAAAGTATCACAACTCTTGCAGGAAAATACAACTCTAGATTTCATTGATTTGAATTTAGGATGTCCAATTGACTTGATTTACAAAAAAGGTGGTGGTTGTGGTATGATGCATAGGCTGTCTTCTCTGGAAGCATCTGTCACATGTTCAGCAAAAATTCTCAATATTCCTTTCACTGTCAAAATAAGAACAGGCGTTTATCAAGATAAAAAAATTGCACACACTATTGTGCCAAAGCTTGCTAATTGGGGTGCTTCAATGATTACTCTACATGGTCGATCCAGAGAAGCTAGATATACTAGATCTGCTGACTGGGAGTATATAGAAACATGTGCAAAAGCTGCTGCACCATGTCCTGTCTTTGGAAATGGTGACATAATGTCTTATGATGATTATGTACAAAGAAGAGCCCTAGCTCCAACTACCAAAGGTGCTATGATTGGCAGAGGTGCACTGATAAAACCATGGATATTTACAGAAATAAAGGAGCAGAAGTTATGGGATATAAGCAGCAGTGAAAGGTTTGACATTCTGAAAAAATACACAAATTATGGCTTAGAGCACTGGGGTTCGGATACTCAAGGTGTAGAAAACACTAGAAGATTCTTATTGGAATGGTTGTCATTTTTGTATAGATATGTGCCTGTTGGTCTGCTGGAGAGACCACCTCAAAAAATTAACGAAAGACCACCTATTTATTTTGGAAGAGATGATATGGAAACTCTGATGGCATCTGGAAATTGCAATGATTGGGTAAAAATCAGCGAAATGTTGTTGGGACCTGTGCCAGATGGTTTTCAGTTTTTGCCAAAACACAAGGCAAATTCATATTAGTAACCGAGACAGAGTTTAAAAGAACTGAATAATTGTTCTACATGCCTTTTAATATCTTCTTTGTATATAGGTAGTTACAAATTCTAACAATATAATATGTTGGTGTTACAAAATGTTTTTCATTTCAATTCAGCAAAAACAAAATGCTTAAACTTTGCTGATTGGCCAGTCATACTGCCATCTGAATGGTTCACTGTAGTAGTGTACCTGTGTAGGTAACCAATAATACAAAATCGGAAATCGATTCTATCTCAGGTACATTATGTCTACCCTAACAAACTAGAACTGCACAGGTATACTGGAACGACACTGAAATGTGCAGGTATACTAGAACTGTAGGTAACCTTTCCGGTACACCGAAATGTCTATGGCCTACTGGATCTGTAGTATTAGCTCCTAATTATTCAATTATGGAACAATGCTAATATTATACTAAATACTGTGGACAAAATAGCATACAGATGTAGGTGCTTCCATACCTAACTGTTTTGTAACTCCCAATGTTATGTTTTCGTAAAAGGAATCCTCAGATACAAGATCTACACAGAAACTCATAATTAATTTCACACTGCCAAATTAATTAAAGCAAGGAACATAAATACTGTAGTCAAGTTACAAAATAACTATTGCAGATTTTGTTTGACACACAACTTTGTTTACGTTACCAAAGAGAATACGGAGAATACCCATAACCACTACGGTTTTTATGCGTTACCATGACCACCTGTAACCTGTAACATCCGTCGTTTCCTGGGTTGTTGATTGTTTTTTTTTTTAGTGTTCCTCTCGCCTCTGATTCCCCTAATGGAAGTATATCAGAACAATCTAGGACTGCTCGATGGAGCGTAACACTTTCGCCTTTGTCTAGGTTATGAAATATCATTAATCCCAGCCAGACAGAACCAATAAGAACTAATTAACAATAGATTCACTTGATGTTAATACTCGTAGTATAGGGAACTAAGAAACTAATGGCGCCAGTATCGAGTTTTCAGTTGTTGACTTTTGAGACAGGTAGTTTTGGAACACTCGATATTAGAGTTCCTCACCCCATTGATCGGCCTGACAGGCTTTAGGATACGCGAAGAAATGAGGTAGGGACACTTACTACCTAGTACTGTAAGTAGCCGTTTCTATGAAAAAGCTAAAAACCGTATATAATTTAAATAGGCCTGTTTTTGATCGCGTACCTACATCAGCATGTACTGTCTGATGTTAGGGTGCGATATTGGCTACGATGAAGCATGCTTGTCTTTAGGTTGCTTTATTTATTCAGGACAGCCAACAAGAAATACACTTATACATAGTAGATACAATTAAAAAAAAAACAAAATGAAGTGTTCCCTTAATTACAGGCTACCAAAACAATAATTATAAGAACTTGACTGTTAAGAGCGGATCACTTGAAATTCCCTACAAAATCTAAACTGAATACTAGGGAGGATTTAATTAAACGTTTTAAAAGATACTTTACGCAAATTGTACACAAAATTATAAAATAAATAAAAAAAGGATGCTTACTTCAACCGTGTATAGGCGCCCAGAGCAGGATACTGACTCCTGCAAGTTAAAGGTCGACGCAAAATGTTTGATAGAATTACCACCAGATAAGAACGTGTTTCCGTTCTCTTGGTTGTCCGAAGGTCAAAGCGTGAAGTGTATGTTGCAGGCAGAAGATGATTCTCAACCCTGCAAGTATCAGCCAGTTTCTCGTTTATCACCTACGAGTAGTTCCTTTTACAGCCCCCCTAGCACGCGCCTCAAGAAAGACATGACATAGAACAAATACACGCTCTGATTGGCTGTTATGTCACGCTTTGTACCACTCAGCTAGTTTCAACAAATCGCAGCGCGTTATATGTCTTGTCACTTATTTCTTGGAACGCTGTGCCCGAATTGTTTGTTGCCCGTGGTACCATTATAAGGATACTACGGAAGATTTTTTTTATGTGGTACCATTAAGTACCTACTTGTTAAAACTTAGCACTACTGGGCTTATCAACCCCGTGGTGCCATTAATCAATGGTACCACGGAAAAATATCTTCCGTGTTAATGGGCGAGCAATAAAAGCACAGAATTAATTCCCGCGCTAACCCACTGCCGACGTTTCAATTAATATCAGAGTATAGAAAAGATAAACGTTATCATTGAGGGTAAGATTAAAAAATCTCCTTTGATTGAGATGGCAGTGAAACAGTTGAACCTAACATGTTGTGATATGCAAAATAAAAGATTTTTTTAGGATATTGTATCACTTTTTATTTCAGACATGTTAAATTGTAAATCAATGGAACTTAAATATACCTATGTAAAGCAGAATTAAAATTACAGGTTTGTTCCATACCTCACAGAATGTTGGGTGATATCTTAATACTATATACAAAATAATACTCAGGCCTATTTAGAAGATACCATTCTTCGGTACATGCAACAGCAATAATAATGTAGAGATTTTTGCCTGGAATTAACATTACATTATAAATGCAAAACTAGTAATTTAATTTGAATTATTGGAATAATGGTAAAATTTAAACAGGCCTTAACTTTTTCTTATACAAGGTTGTATAATAATCATTCACGGGTATTGAAAGGTGTGCCACCTTACTCACTTTATAGCTACTTGATAAATATCCAATAAACAAAGTATGTACTTAGTATCGTAGGCAAAATACAATGAGCTGTATTCAGTACAAAATTAAATTTTACTTTCTAAAGAGGGAAATGTTACAGTCTCATAAATGCCATGTTAAGTTGTTAGGGAGTTGATCTGGAATGAAAATAACTATCGAATAAAACGAAACAGATCGCAATTTCTTACTGACTATACATGTAAGTCACACCTAATTACTAACTACCGATGTCATGTCATCCATATTGATATTGGCACCTATCTGCGTCGGCGCCGCTTCGAGTCACCATTATGCCCGTTTTCTGTAATACAATAATAAAAATAAAAGTTAGTTCTAAGTATGGTTAGGTTCGTATACACACATTATTCATATACAGCAGAAGTTTATAGATGGACAGAAGTGATAGACATTATTAATACTGACCATACAAAATGTTTTTCACACCCCCAAACTGCAAAAAACTTCATTGTTTAATTTAAACAGTTGCGACACAAGTGACAGAAAGGGACAGCTAGTTTTAGTTACTGTTTAGACTAAACAATGATTTACTTGTTTACAAAAAAAAGGTGACGCAATTAACGTATATTACTGTTACTACTGTTAGGGAGAACACAAGTGCCAAGATGGTGACTAGTGATTTTGTATGGACTGTACTTATTATTATGGTGTAGTTAATTCTTGTTTTGGTTCGAATGTAACAAACCTCATTGATTATCATTGTTGTTGTCGATTTCTCTGGCGGTTATTGTATCTCATGGAGCCATTCATATTTGAATTTTGATAATTTTGCTGCGGACCATTATTGTATGGCCTGCCCGGTCCCATATTTTGTGAACCAAAGTCATTGTTTTCATTATCAAAACCATTTTGGGTTCCCCCAAAGTTTTGTCCATTTTCATTAGAATGTTTATTTTTATACGAGCCAAATGCTGTGAAATTAGGTCCTTGTGGACCTGCATTGGGCGGAAACATGTTTCCCATGTGGCCTCCATGAGACACGCCATACCCGCCAGATCCATTGGCCGCTCCAGATGGCGGGCCGGCGTCCGGGGCGGAGTCGGCGGCGCGGCCCGGAGCCCGCCGCGCCCGCCCGCCGCCGCCGCCGCCCGGCTCCGAGCCGCCCGTCTCCGGGCAACCGCCCGCGTTGAAGTTCGGCGCTCCGAAGCCAGGGAACATGGGGCCCATGGCACCGGGGGGACCCATCCCCATGCCACCGGGACCCATGCTCATGCCGCCGGGACCCATCGCATTAGGAGGGCCCATGCCCATGCCGCCTGGACCCATAGGCCCGAAGCCCATGAACCCGGGACCACCGGGCCCCATGAAGCCGGGAGGCATGAAGGGACCGTTGTTGCTGCCGCTTCCACCAGAGCTCATGCTACCACCGCTGTTGCCCGACTCCTCATTTCTGGAATTTGAGCCTTTGCCCGAGCCTTGTTGATCGTTTGAAGAGTTGGATTGGGGAGGAGGTGGCGGAGGGGGAGGGGGAGCCGCCGCGCCCCAGCCAGCTGGTGGCATCATGGCACCGTAGTTCTGTGCCATCATACCAAACTGATCCATGGGGAAAAATCCTGGCATCATAAAATTCTGGCCGTTCATATTTGGAGGTGGTACAGACATATTCTGCGTATTCATACTCATCAAAGACGGTAACTGACTGGGATTTTGAACGTTCTGTACATTGGGACCACTGTTTTGTGCAGGTCTTGTATTTTCCTGACTAGTTTTCTGATAATCCGATGAATTTTGGTCAGACGCTTTGTCATCTACGTATTTAGGAGGAACAGCGGACTGTTGGGCTTGGGATTGTACATTGGGAGTCGGTAGCAGAGTCTTGGGCGTGGGCAAAAGAACTTTGTTCTGTGTGGGCAGGAGTCTATTCTGAGTAGGCTGTGCACCAGCATTGGTATTATCTTCTTTTTTTGGGCTGCACTTGCCTGAGCTGCGAGAGCGTGAGCGGGAGCTTCTGCTGCGGGAGGAGCGAGACGAGCGGCTGCGGGAGGAGCGGGTGGAGCTGCGGCGGCGGCGGCGGCGGGAGCGGGAGCGGTCGCGCGAGCGGGAGCGGCGGCGGCGGGACCGGGACCGCGACCGCGACCGGGACCGGCGCCCGCCGCGGCGGTAGCGCCCGCCACGGCCTCGGTGCCCTGTCAACATCATCATCAACTGTCATCAAATTATCAATTTATCAGTCCTCACTATTTCCACCATAGTGGTCAAACATTTTATTTATTCACATGCAAGTATACCAAAAACAGTTCTCTTCAATACGATTTACAAAAGACGTGTTCGCTGTTCGACAGGCGTGAAGATATATATGTTAGCTCTTAGTGGAACCACAGTAACAAAGCTACAAATCATAACCTTATAATATGTTGCGTTCTTTAATTCCGAATCCGTAAAGTTCGAAAATTTGGTTTGATGTAGGTATCTGGATACGTAAACGCCAGTGGCGTGCACGCCATATAGGCAAAAATACACTGCCTACCTTAGTATTTTCCCTTCCTGACCTAATAATAGAGTTATTGCTAGATCTTTTTTTGTTGTACTCACGACATAGGCTAACGAAGGTCCTGTGTTTTGTGGGTGAGTAGGTTGGTAGGTACTTATATTTCATAAAGACAAATTACCTATACATGTGTCAATCCGTGGGGATTACTGCCTACCTTGTCGTAAAACATTAGTTTATAGTAGTATTAGTTAGTGGTATTTGGCAGTTAAAAAGTATTGGACAGTCTCCTGTCCCGTGTATAAATTCACCAGGATTCTCCTTTGGTTTTATGAATGAAATGTTCAAACAAACTACTTTGTTTGTTACTTACGTCTGCCACCCCCGCCTCCTCGCTCTGCCAGCTCTTGCAATTTCGGGTTAACAACTTGTTTCGCCTCCTTCAGCACTGAGACGAGATCTCCGGCCTTGGCCGCATTTGAGGGTGTGAAGAAGGTGTAAGCAGTACCAGTCTTGTTGGTACGTCCCGTTCTGCCAATACGATGCACATAATCCTCCGAATTACTTGGGTAGTCGAAATTGATAACAAATTTTACATCATCCACATCTGTAAAAAATATTATTAATTAATTTCTTTTTGGCACTTAAATAAGCTTCTGTCATAATGAGGGACAAAAACTTACCGAGCCCTCTAGCTGCTACATCCGTGGCAACCAATATGGGCGCTTTGCCACTTCGAAAATCTGTAAACATTCAAACATATTTCATACTTATATTTTACAATTAGTTCTGATAATGTTGTTACTTTAATGCGATAGGTGCCGGCTGTAGCGTTATGTCGTGTTAGTAGCTGAATAAAACACAAACTGAATAAAACTTCAGTACAATATGCTAGTGTATAAATGCAAGGTGTGTTTTGTCTGTTGCAGTGTTTTTAATGTAGAAATACTTGTGTGATACCATGTTGAGTATTCATTGCATTTTACTATATGTTTTATAATAATTGTAAAAACCATGAATGTTTGGCACTTCCAATATTCCACTATGTAGATTAGATAGAAACAAATAATGTTTAGAAACTACCACAACCTACTACCGTTGTTCGTCATATTATGAAATAATGTAAGTTATGCTAAAAAAACATTCCTTGCATCCAATCTTTCCTATAAAATAGCAGAATACCGCGGTTTAAACCATTTAGTTCTGCTTTACAATCTCTTTAGTCGGACTTAGTTTCGCAAATTCTATAATTAGTTTCGGATAATCACTTTTAACAACATACTTACATATTAACTACTTATAAATCATAGTATAAATACAGGTACCTATAAAGGTAATGATGACCTCATCTCTGTTACTGTTGGACGCACGCTAAACCAACGGCGCGAAGAGGCTATGAAAATAAGTGAATGCATGAATCCACAAACGTGAATCTATACAAACACTATTTTAGACAACTATTTCTTTTTGGGTATAATTTCCATTGTGCAGGTTTGGCTTCATTATCATGTTAGTAAAAGAGTTTCAGGACTTTGTGGGTATTAAATTGCAGTCAACAAAGATCTTCGCACCAACTGAACGAATGCGCTTACCAATATTATTAGTTTTCTTACGAATAAACATATTAATCGCCAATCAACCTCCTAAGTTGGAACTTACTATCATTTACGTATGTTGCGCCGAAAGTGTAGGACAGTAGGAAATAAAATTACAAAGACGGCCGAGACAGGCCCTCATTCCGAGCTGAGTAGCACGGAGGGGCCGCCACGCGAGCGTCGAGCGGGCCAGGGCGCTGCGGGCGCCAGGCGCTCCGCAGGGCCGCGCCGTCGCCGCGTGGCCGCGCGAGAAGCGGCCCAGACTAGCCGCAGTGACAAGTCAGTGTGCACAAAGTAATGCCCATCAACAAACGGGGCAGGCTCGGTGCGGGAGCAGCGGCGGGCCGGGCAGCCCGGGCGTGCCACAGGCCCTCGCCTGCACCCGGCCGCAGCGACCGCCGCAGCCTGCACAGGCACACAACATTACAACAGCTGTTAGTGTACCAAACACTTGTGTGCTGCACCTGACTATTGTCATTCCAGTCTGATCCCGCTTCTCATAAGCCACAAGATGATGGTTGCTGTTCAATAACAAAATCACCCCATTACCATTTACTAAAATTCATGCTATTTGGAGTAACGTTTTGAGATAAAACTCAATTCATTATACCTACCCATTTCTATAATTTTGAACAAAAGTAAAAGAAACAATATAATCTTCAAGCCTATCCACCTACCTTGAAGTACCCAATCACGCTCATTTTGAGACTTATCACCATGTATGCATACAGCAGGCCATCTGAAACATTGTAGATCATTTTAGCTGATAGGTCATAATTATCACATTACTTCTAAGGGCATAATTTATAACTCTGGACACTCTACTTCTGCCTAGAATTTATCCTGTGATATAATCATACCCACTTGCGCAGGAGTCTGCAGACAGTGTCTACATTATATTAATATATCGTCGGTGATATTCTAAAACCGCGGAACTAACAGTGTTTAAAACCGCGTATTTACAAAAGTAGCAAAATCGATATTTACTAATTAATTAATACACATTTAACATACCCAATGCCTACAATACCAGGAAGAATATAATAATGTGACAATTTACAAATATAAAGAATAGAAAGTCATGTGGTTTAGTTAATATCATGTTTTTCCTCATTCCTGTAAAATTCACTGCACCTACCTTACGCGGTTTTCAATACTGTTACTTCCGCGGTTTCAGAATATCACTGACGATATATTACATTTAACTTAGCGGCTACTACCTGAGCAATGACCCAACTCCCCAAGTACAATGACAAGAAATTATGGAAATCCAATGTCAAGCAAGTAGTCAATTAGATGTTTTCAAAAATCTTCACAAACTTTTGTCATACTGCAGACCTAAGTTAGCACAGTTGTAAGCAAAATTGTGAACATGAATCAAAGATAAAAGATCATTTTATATATCTTGCCCCCTATAAAATTACAAGAAACATTAAAATTTGATAAGATTAATTATAAAAAAAAACATACCCATCTCTTTTCATCTTTCTTGTAATATCATCAACACGACGCTTTGTCTCAATAAATATAATGGTCTTATTTTCTTTTTCTGCCATTATTTCTTTCAGCAAAGTGCTTAGCTTTGTCTCCTTCTCATATTCCATACACACATCTATAATTTGTAGAATGTTGTGGTTTGCAGCCAGAGACAGAGAACCAACATTAATTTGTAAATAGTCTTTTAAGAATTCTGATGCCAATGTCTGAACTTCTTTAGGCCATGTTGCGGACCACATCAATGTTTGTCTATCTGGCCTTATTTGTTCAATTATTTTTCTTATTTGGGGTTCAAAACCCATGTCTAACATTCTGTCAGCTTCATCGAGTACTAAATATGTACACCTTTTCAGATTGGTACGTCCACTTTCCAAAAAATCCAAAAGCCTTCCAGGTGTTGCTATAACAATTTCAACGCCAGCATCTAGATCTCTAGCCTGTGGTCCTTTAGGAGCACCACCAAATAGGCAGGTATTGTGTATTTTAGAAGTGTTAGCAAACTTATCACAAACTTCTTGAATTTGCTGTGCTAATTCTCGAGTGGGTGCAAGCACTAGAGCTATAGGTCCATCACCCCTGCTAGATTTAGGCTGATTGTTTATGTGAACAATAGCAGGCAATATGTATGATAATGTTTTTCCAGATCCAGTAGAAGCAATACCAACCATGTCATGACCACTTAGAGCAATCGGCCATCCTTGAGCTTGTATAGGAGTGGGTTTCGAAAATCCCATTTTGTCAATTTCATCCATTACATAGTCCGGAAAACCTGCTTCATCGAATGTCATGGTGGGTTTTGGAATCTGTTTTCCTTTTAGAGTAATTTCATTTTGACTGCGCCAAGCCTCAACTTCTGATTCTGGTCTTTTGACAACATCATTGTGTGGGACATAGAAGTCCTTCTTGAAAGGTTTTAATCTACTCAAATCCCACTTTGGTTTACGAAGTGATGCTCCAGGATTATTCCTACGGCCACCGCCGCCTCCGCCGCCATAACCACCACCGCCTCCAGACCCAAGACCATAACGCGGGCTGCGACTTCGGCTGCGACTTCTACTACGACTTCTGCTTCTGCTCCTACGCCTATCGCGACTCCGATCCCTGGAAATAAGCATTTTTAATAAGTAGGTACTTAGGAAAAGAGCGATGAACTACGCAAAGCACAAAAATAACACGTTATTTGCAATACAAACTTACCGTCCACGACCCATTTAGAGCTCCTGTTATAAAGCTAACGCGGTATTCAAATATTAACTTAATCCTCTTCTCTGCTTTTTAACTAGAAACAAATTCCACGTCTTTTTGTGGCGTGCGTGCGTTAGTAGCAGATAGCCTAATAACAAAATGGCGGTCGATCGGTCGGTGCACCAGTGTGCCAAGAATATAAATAAAAAATAAAAAGTATTATGTATTTTTTCTAACTTCAACCGACATCAAAACATCAGATTCGGATGAATTAACCGTATATGGGCATATAAAAAGAAGAAAATATACGACAAAAATATTACACCCAAGGTTTTCTGTTTTAGTGATTTACAATATTAAACCGATTATCCCCGCTTTTCTCTGGAATAATCATCAAGGGCAACATTGAAAACAAATTCAGTGTTGCCATATTTTAGGCGGATGGAAGCGGATAGTTTGGAACCAGAAATCGACGGATTGCTTGCTTTTTATTCAATTTATTAATTTCCAGATGTGTTTATGGTAGGAACGATGTCGAATTTATCTGTTATTGTTTATGTCTCGCCGGTACATAGGTACCTGTAGTTATTTTATACTTTTTTAAACTTAGATTTAATTTTTTTTTTACAAGGCTGAATGAACAGTTCTAAAGGCTGCTAATGAATAAAATTTAAAAAGTATTTCCTTCAAATATCCACCACCATTGTTGTGACATTTTTGTACATTGTGCATTTAGATGTAAAAAAAATCATTTACGAGGCGGAAAAAGCAACTATTTGTTACGAAAAATGTTTAAAAATATTAAAGCCACACAATTTCATGTTTGTGGTAAACGATATCGGAACTGAATATGGGTTGAAGTTGAGTAAATATTGGGTTTTCCGTATCGTTCATTTGGGTACTTATTTCTGGTATTTCAATAAATAGGATATCTTAAAAATGGAATTGGACGTGACTGATTCAATGGACAATGATACAGAGATTTCTGATAATTCGTGTGACTACAAAAATGTACAATACCTAAATACCGAACAATATCCATTGGCTAACATTCACGAGGATACGACAAGTGATCAAAAGTCTAAACATTCGTCAAAAAAGCAATCAAAACGGAGAAAAAAGAGTTCAAGTCATGGTAGACCATTACCACGTATAATTGTAAAACCATTACCACCTCCACCTACAGAAAATTTTGAATGGACAAGTATACCTTCTAGCTCTATAGAACCATATTCAAATTCATCAAGACCAGCAACAATGAGAGAGGTATTGGCAAGTATACCAGGATTTTGTATAAAACCTAGAAAAAGAAGTGGTAAGAAACTGTCTACAGCAGCCCAACTTCAACAAACCAAAGAAGGCTGCATAGACTTAGAAACTCCTGATTCTATATTGGTGAATACTAACATAAGGAATCTCCTCAACAAACACACATTTTCTTTACTGCCACCATTGTATCAGTATAAACTTGGTCAACTTCTACCAAGTGTAGATAGGCCAGGTCCATCGGGCAGGTTAAGTTCATCAAGTCTCAATAATGAATTTTTTGCCCGGGCATGTTTAGAATGGCAAGACAGCCTATCTGGTGGTGAATTCACTCCAGAAAATCAGCAAAAAATGAAATCTGAAGCAGAAAAAGAAAAAAGCAAGATAGATCCATGGAAATTAAAACATTTTGAACCATTTTGGGGTGAAAAAGTAAGGAAAGAAAAATCATCTATTAACATTAACACTGAAAGACCATCATTGAAAACAACTATAAAACTAAGGCCCACTGCATCAATAACAAGTAGTAGTACAGTAACAAAAGTTAAAAAGAGCAAATCAAGCAATAGTAAGAGATTGAGAAATGTTGGCGCTGTTACTAGATCATCAACTAAAACAGATGATTCTTTAGACGAACCTTCTACAGTTAGTGTAAAAGTAGCACAACCTGTACCTGATTTGCTACCCCTGAAGCATGTGAAAAGCAAAGGTTATATTGAATGTTCACTTGATTTTAATTACTCAGATCCATCCTCAAATACAAGAATGGATGAAAATTCATCTACAACACCAGTTGATCCACTTTTATTACCCGATACAGATCAATATGATTCTAAAGATGATATAGATATGTCAATAACTGTATTAGAACTTGATGATGTGAAGGCTTCTTATGATATTGAGATTGATAATGATACGGAATCTACAACAAACCAAACTGAGACTGTAAAAAGATTGAGTGATGATATTGATATCTGTGTAATGTCAAAACGTTCCAAGTATGAAGACGAAAGCCATTCAAGTGACCTAAACAATGATGGGTACCTCATACACAATTCAGAAACTATACCTAATTATGAAGAAACAGGAAGTAACAACGGTTCTGATGTTGAAAATATATATGTAATTGATCAAGTGTGTCCCAATGAAGAAGGCACTGTTCTATCAGAGCAAGATCAAGATGTTGGAGACACAAACAGTGAGGATAGTAAAACAGCTTATGTGTTTGAATATGATGACCAAAGTGTTTCATCATTATCAAGTTTAAAACTGGAAGTTAATACCAATGAGGATAACAAAACTGATGATGATGGTGTTCAAATGGACACAAATACTGTAAAAGATGGCATACCTAATGATAGTGATCTTCTTGAAAATAATGAATTAACAAAAGAGGAATTTCCTGAGCCCCAATATGAGTCAGAGAATATTGAGACAGTACATCACACAACTATATCTGAGTATGATTCTAATGCAATAGTTAATCCAGAGAATCCTTTACTCCCTATTCAGCCTGAAATAGATAATTACCAAAGTATTGATTTAAACAATGAATCGGAGCTAAATGAAGTCTGTCAACAGTCGCCAAAATCAGTAAATGAGGAATTAAAAGCCCCTGTCTTGCCTGAGGACAGTGTTAGTGACTGTGTTCAAAATAATTACGACGAACACTTCAAAGACGCTGAAACATTCATTTTAGAAACCAGCGGTTTATCAATATTAACTAGCCGTAAGTATTTTAAAACATTATTAATGCAAAGATAAGTTTTTTGCCTTTACTGAAAATAGCATTATTCTACAGTAGAAAGTTTATCATAGTCAGGTAGTCTTATCTGAATTCTATCAATGACATGATTGGAATCACAGTTTCATAGGTGCATTTAGTACAATAGCCATTATATTGCTTTCATCTCTGACAGTGATTTTTTCCATAGGCTAGTTTATTGTACTTGATGTGTCAAAAGAAAGATGCTATTGTCAACATTGTATGATCTGTTTAATATAATGCTACACACTGTAGACTATGTTTTAAAATATCTTTTTTCATATAAATGTTTGTTTTTAGAAGCAGACGAGTTTAGCACACACACCAATTTAATGGAACTCACATCACAGATAAGTGAAACAAGTAAGTGTACAATTTATTGGTAATGAAAATTGTTAAAGAACAATGTTGTTTGCTGTATCATCAGAAATTCATATTTTTTCTGTTAACCTGTCAGTCTAACATTTTACTGTCAAACTACCCTCTCATAAAATTGTGAAACATCATAAATAGAATGTATACTTAACAGCAATATCTGTATTGATAAATGTGTTTTTAGGTGTGACTGCTGTTGTAACAATGCCTGCTTCACAAACCTCTATACCAATGTTGGAAGTAACTAACACAACTGTGAGTACCAAAAAATGTTGTTCTACCCTTACTTTCTTATGTACAAAATGTTGCAGATGTTCACACTAAGCTATATTCCAGATGGTGTCTTATCCAGATGACAGCATGCTACAAAATCCAACCAAGCCAAAAAGTTCTGCTTTGGAGTGGAGGAATGAGAACCATTGGGTGGGAAACAATGAAAATGTTATTTCAATGCAAAGCTATTCAAACAATGATCAACCAAAATATGTGTGTGAAGATTCTAAAACTAGTTTGGATGATGACACTGTCAATGAGGAGCATTGCATTTACAAAGATGATAATGCTAACTTTAACATGGAGTCTTCAAATTCGTCAGAGAGTTGTCAGTCTATGAAGGATGTTGGTGTGAAGGAGCTTGACACCGGCGCTAGTGTAGTGAGTAGTGGAGTCACAAATATGACGGTAAATTCAACTTCGCAAGCGAGAACAATGGGACCTGCCCGCCACAAAGGAAAATCTGGCAAGGATTCCAATAGGTAAGCATTTCAACATATATTTTTTCAACAAATTTTGGTAGAGACGGGCGGGCTTGAATCTTGAACTGTAGGATGCATCGAACTCCCGTCATCCCCTGTGTTCTGCGAGGACTAGACTCTAGTTACTTTAGGGTTCAAAAAAATCATAGTTCATCAAGTATTAAAAAAAACTCTTTTATTTTACTTAAACGTTAAAAACCTGAAAATAAATATTTTTGTAAATAGCGCAATGCTCAATTTTATCTCCTACGCCGTTTTATTTTAGTAATTTACATTTCGGTTCTGGACCAGCTGTATTAACTTTGCCTGTATGTTCTTAACATAATATTATTTATTCTATTACAGGAGTCGAACAGTGAACAAGACGCCGCCCGGTGCTGTGAACCTAGAGCGCAGCTACCAGATCTGCCGGCAGGTGATTCAGAACAGTCCGAACCGCGACGCGCTGCGGGGTCAACTGCGGCCGCCGCCCGCTCTGCTGTCCCGCGCGCCGCGGCCCGCCCGCCCGCCGCCGCCGCCCCCGCCGCCGCCGCCCGTCATTGTGCGACAACTGCCCGTCACTGTACTGCCACATGCTGAGGTATGATGATGACAACTATGTATTTGTCTAAGAAGAGTGTGTCCCGGTTGCATTGGCTCAGGCCTAATGTCCGCTGATGTCGTTCTGCTGTACTAGTAGTAGTTTGGATGTAGTGGCTCAGGCTGCACACTCAAGACTTGAAATTTCATGTAGATGTTGGGTTAGACATTGTGGTTCCCCTAAGAAACGATATTGCAAAGTATTGATTAGAACGCGGAGAGGATTTTAAAGTATGTATGCAAAACTTATACCATTGTTGGTTTAAATAACGTGATTTTTGGTTTGTACATAGGTTCTTCATGGTGTGTAGGTTACCACTGTATTGAACACCACTGTATTCGGACATGATTTACAGGTTGCATATCCCGGTTTTTTTATAAATTTCCATAATAGTTTCTAAATTTATCTTGTGCGTTGTTCTAAAAAGTAGAGAAATACTGAGTACCTTCTCCAAACTATCTTTGTTACAGAAACGGCGGGGCGCGAGTCCTACTCGCATTTGACTGGTTTTTTTATCTATGATATTTCAGGTGAACGAGAACAGGCCTAACAACGTGGGACCTGTGGGTCAGTACATTCTCGTTCAGCGCACGCCGAGCGTCGCGCCGCGAGCATCCAGCGCGCCGCCAACTAATCAGAACACTAATGTGGTATGTACTTCACCGATGATTTAACATACAATTATTATGCATTCTAAGAAAAAATAAGATAGATAGGTAACAAGATATGTGACTACTACATTCACACATCTTATTAAGTATTACATACATTGTGGAACCTACAAACAAGGTTTAAACCTTAGAAACAAGTGGTAACCTTTAAGACCCTAACACACACTTAAAGTGCACGACCTAGCACGTTCGCAGAGCTTGTTGTATTATTAAAAGGCTTAAAAAAAGCTAAGATATTCTTAATTCGACGCAATGGGGAACTTTCATTAGAGGGCTCTTGTTTTTCTTAGTTATGAAAGACGGCCCTAGCTGTATTAAGGGGGGTTAATTTCAACGAAATGACTGACGTCAAGCAGTCAGTATTGAAGGTGATAGATAGTTCATTGTTTATTGTTTGTTTACATGTTACAAAAGTTTCTGAACTTTGAATAACTTACCTAAATAATAAAAACGTACTAAAATATATCTGACAGAAATCACCGTGGACACCTACGAGCGACATCTAGATAAGAAATTTTCGGAGTTTGAAAATACCCTATATTTTACTCAGAACTTTTGACTTGTTGACCAATGTTGATGATTCTTTATTTTTTTGCCTTATATGCAGTTTTAAGCAGGCTAACCTATTTATTACAGTCTGTGGCTCGGTGTCGCAGCGTGGGCGCTGAAGACTCCTGTGTGTGCAACCTTCGCGCCATGATCCTGTGCAAGAAGTGCGGCGCCTTCTGCCACGACGACTGCATCGGCTCCTCCGACCTCTGCCTCACCTGCCTCATACGCTGACGTCACTACAAGCCGCTCCGCGCTTCCAATTCCATTATCACTGCTATACTTTTTGTCTGAAAGACCTCCGTACCGAGTCTACTAATTACTTGCCATTTTTTGGTGACGTTTGCTGTTCATTGCTGTCATTGGTGTTTCATCAGTTATCGGAGTGTTATAAAAACGGCAATGGACAAAGCATTGAAATTAATAGACTTGATGAATCCTGGGGATTTGTTTAATACTTATAAGCCGTTGAGCGATGGCATCGTTTTTCTATTACCTGCAGTATACTAGTATTATGGAAGTGTGGAGTGTAATGTGACGTCTTATGAATTTAGGCTTCCTTATATCGTGAAGTTCGTCGGAATAGACCTCGATATAACTAATGCTCACTACAAACCGTACCTACATTGTCCGTGAATGTTAGTTGATTCAACACCAACACTGAATGAGGGGTAAAACCTAATCTAATTTATGTCTTGAAAGGAATATGGGATTCAAATGTATGTACGATCCGATGAAAAAGTTGAATACATTTTCAAAAAGCTATTTACTGGATAGTAAGTATGCGACTACATTTTGTAGGTATAATCTAACCGCAACCACTATGCCGCGCCTTAGGTACCTACTGACCGGGGAGGTGAGGAGTGGGAAGGCCGTTGCCGTTGAGGGCGATGACGCAATTGTTTGGCTTCCCCCACCTCCCCGCTCAATACCTTAGGCGTGGTATAGCGGTTGTGGTCAGGCTATAGCTATGTACCTTAAAGACAAGGGCTTGTTTTATTATTTTTTTCTTTATAGTCGCATGACTATGCGTCTCATACAGATTCAAACTAAAATGTAAATATGTAACAGTTTAATTTATAAGCATATAATTCGCACGTACATATTTAGACATAACTTTGATACAAAGTTCTCAATAATTCACAAAAGTAATAGATATTGTAATACTTATGTATATGTAAATAAGTAGCAAGTTGCAGAAACACATTTTTATATTGTGTCTAATCGGAATCATTTTCAAATTTAATACAGCTCCAGAACTAGTGCGAATGTTTATTATAATATATTAGCTTGTACTCGGTATTTAGAAATGATATTTATGAAAATCCTTAAATTTAGGTTAGGTGATTTGTTAAGTTTACTTTTGCTACGTAAGTATCCTAGATCTTAGTCAGTACCTTATGTACCTATTTATTAGACAAAAGAAACTTTATTTTTGCCATTTCTACGTTTAACTGTAATTGTATGTTATTATTGTTAATGTAATTTATATTTTACTTGGTCACATTAGCGTTAATCACAAACTTTTATTTAAGCAGCCACTTAATTTGTGATAATTCGTATTTTTAGATTGTATTTAAGTAAAATTAGTGTATTGGATTGTACAGAGTTTCGTTTAGGAGGTGGGTGGTTCACTTCGTCCCGCACCCGCCCTGTTTGCCGCCTATTCTTAACCCGCGACCCGCCGCTTGTTGCTGTACAGTTTAAGACATCGGTCGCGTATTGGAAACAAGCATTTTAATTGTCTAAGAGCAATGTTGTAACATAACGATGAAAGTAATATGATAGATAAAGTTACGATACAAATTATTTTTTTATAGTACCGATATTGATGTGTTGGTAAATAAATACGTCACTTTTCAAACGGACTTAATGCCCAGTGATTATTGTGGGAGTGGTCATATTATACAGCTTCAATAAGTTTGATAATATTGATTGAGTGTTGATACAACGATGCATACAACATACAATACTTAGTGTGACATTTGATTACTTATCAGAGGTTTGTCGCTCTCAAACTAGTTTTTTTTTAATTATATTGCTCAATTGTTAATTTCAGCCTTATGTTTACATACTTATCAATCTAAATTTCTTAAAAATAAAAGTTCGTAACTCCTATCCAGGGGCAAGTAAGCAAGCAATAGTTTTACGTTAACACGTTGATATTGTTTTGAATGTTCTTTAAGATTTTTTGGGGTTTATTGGGGGCTCTATTACGTAGTTGTTTAGTGTAAAAACAATAGCTTTCTGTAGTATATAAGTTATAAGTACACATAAGCCGCAGTAGGTATGATGACGCTCGTAACATAAAACCACTCGCCATACGATGGGCGTCGTGTGTAGATATAACATTTAAGCACTACGCAATATAATTATAATAATGTAAATATATTAAACGTGCTGGGTTCAAGTTATGTTTCTGATCTGGTTTTAAGTGTTGTTTTTCGTGACCGATTGTAGTGTTAAAATAAGATACTTACATGTTTAACGCACGTTAAAAAGTTATTTCAGACTTAGCTGACACACAAATAACGAAATGATTAACTATTGGTACACACCCATTTACTATAATTAATAGTTTGTCATGATTTTCCTTCTCCGCTTTAGTTTAGTTAACAATGAGTACCTATTGTTTTTCCTGATTTGTAATGTCTGTCTGCCCCATTTAAGGACATGCAGCGCGTTCGTGTGCCCATACATTGGTAACAGTTTTTGACGGTCGATGAATCCTAAATGTATGATCGCCCGATGTCCGTAAATGAGACCATAAGGTTAATTCTTGAGACTCTTGAAACTTACCTGTAGAATATATTTCATTCTGCCACCGTCTAAAACATGAGCATTGACAATGACAATTTTAAATTAACTCAGTTAAGCTTTGATTGAAAATCATTGCTAAAGTACATTTATTATCAATAAAACCCGGAAGGCACATTCCACGTCTATGTTAGACCGAACTTACTGCATCTCGGCGAGAAAATATCAGTGCATACTGAATGTTAATGCAGTTAGTATGAAAAACCTTTATGATTATGTGTCTTTATTATTTACATTTGGATAGTTTACCTACAATATCTGTATCTTTGTTAATATTAATTTCACACTGCGCCTATAAGAGGTAGTTCACGTTGTCATTTTATTTGGCTCGAGATATACGATACATCCTCTTTAAGAGAGTTATATCAAACGTAATGACCAACGAACCAAACACTGCTATTTTTCGTGTTTAATAGAATTACTGGACAACAAAATGTCTGTCTAGAAATGTATGACAAGTTCTTACTAAACTTTCACATTTCACAGTTTCCTGTTTATTCCCAACTACATACTTTTCTCTGTGAAAACAAAAAAAGATTCGCCGTAATACTATATATAACGCCGAATATAGTGTTCTAAACCTACTCTACTTGTTGGGCATCGCTATTGTATTCGAAAACAATAGTGATGACTATCGAGAGAAACCAAATCGTAATCAATTCCTACTTAGCGAGGCGTTACCGCCGAAGTCACTTCGCTGAAAGTTAGTCATATAAAATATATCTTCTAATAAAACAAGGTTTTCCGATCCGACATTAGTTCAATATCATTTACAGGATTATTAGGAAGGGTCAGTAATTGTGTCGTATATCTCGAGGTCAGTACGTGGATTATTCATTTCGTAGCAACAAGTGTGAACGATAAATGATAATTACTAAACGTAACACGTCAAGAAATAGCGGATATTCAACAGAGTTCGTCATAATTATGGTAGAAGATATTATACAGAACAGTATTTGCCTTATCTATGGTAGGTATATCATATTAACAAACACAGTCAATAGACTAAACTTTAGTATACGTACAGAATATAGCAACATAAATATTACTTTAGTAATAGTACTAAAAATATTATGTAAATCCTGCTCACTCTGTTTCAACGCAGTTATCACAAATGTATATTAAGTAAGTAATATAATAAAAAGTATGTATAATTAAAGTTGTTACTGTTTGACTGAATAATCTTACAATTCTTAAACAAGCAGAATTTAATCGTTTTAGTGCTTTACTTTTTTTTCTTCAGGTAGGATGGTCTAGTTTGTAAAGTACCTAAGGGCGTATGCAGAATGATTTCTTTAATGTATCAGGGTCGATAGGCACATTGCATTGTAATGAAGTCCTGTCTGCGTCGATTATCTGCAGCAGCGTAGATACCTATCGGCGGTATTTACGTGATTTCTTTCTACATACGTCCTAAGGTGGGTGACACGTTTGTGAGCTTTACCGTCGGTCCGAGATGCCACAGACAGTCAATCAATGTATACATGGTGATTCGGAGATAACCTTTTAAGCTGATGTGTTTTTGTAGACTCTAACTTAGTTAATTTTCAATTATTAAGAACGGAATTTAAAAAAGTCGATTCCGTACAAACTAGTTCAGCTAATTGTGTTTTAACAGACTTACAAAAAAGGAGTAGGTTCTCGTTTTTCGTCGTATTTTCTTTTATATGATTGTTGTCAAAACTTTTGACTTGGTGAATCGACTTGGATTATTATTTCTTGTTGTTTAAAAGCTGGTGTTATTAAACTTCCCATTTACATTTTGGTCAGTTCCCACAATGGCATCCATGACAAAACCAACAAATCTGTCAAATTGGTAAAATGTTCTTTGGAATTGATCTTCTGAAATGAACTCAGTACTACTGGAGCAGTAGACTTTGTTTAAAATGATATTTCAGAATTGTCCTGTATAATTGGTTAACTACTGTCTATTAGACCGTCGCAGTTGTTGGATGGTAATGGTTAAATTTGGTAAAGGTTTATCGACACCATTCATTGCTCTGTCTCCTTCTTAATTAACACTCTAGCCATCACATTTTGTAATACATACAAATCTAATTTATCTCGTATCGAAATAAGTTTTTAATTTTCTTGTTATGATCAGTGTTCGCAGTCAACTTGTAAACGACACACATACTTTCTTGGCAGATAAACAAATATTATAATAATATTGGCAACGTGTATGCACTAACTATAAAATAATTTTAGAAAACAAAAAATATACCAAAGTACACGCGAAACAGTTTTCCGTATTTAGATGTTTTTTTTTTTAATAAAGTCTTGGTATTTACTTACTTAGTAGATAGGTAGGTACATTGCCGATGATAGAAGGAAGGCTTGAAAATGCTGTTTTTTATTTTAATTTATATTGTTCTGTACACTGTATCTATGTAACATTATTGTTTTAAAATCACTGTTTTTTTTAAATTAAGTATAGAACCTAAGTATTCTCTTAGAATATGTGGAATATTCACAAGCTGGTGGAATATCTGAAATAAGTAGTTAAATAGGTACACCTTTGTTTTGGATGAATACTATTTGTAAGGCTCATAGAAGTCATAGGCTTTTCAAATAAGTCTAGTTTCAGTGTATAATGAAAAAGGTTGAAAAATAATATGGGTGTCCCTGTTTACCTACCTCTACAGCATTCACTAAGGATCTTGATATGGTTGTTAATATTCCGCTAATTATTCTTCGGAAAGCTCTACTTCTTAGGAACTGTACACTAGCAGGGCAGTCTAAAAGAACTTTTTACGAATTTTAATCATTGTATAATATTATCTAAAGTTATTATTGTACTTTGTAACATTTTGGCACTTGATTTTTCTCGAATAAATAATATTCTTTAAAATATTTATTTTTCTAATACCTACTAGTACCTAATGGTCGATGGTATAGGGCGTTAGAAATTAGTTACAGGTTAGTAGACATTTGGACATGGTAAAAACGGTGGGGCCATGTAAGTTGGCGGAGAAAACAAGTCAAGACCGATCGTCATGACGCACCTTGAAATAATCCTGCAGCTCGTGCAGATGGCAATAATAGCTGACATGATGACTTTGAATGTCATGTAGCTACTCTGTATACACCTTGCTCTAGGATTCCACTTCCTACATGAGATATTTGTGTAAATAGTTGACGCCCCGCAATCTCATTCGGCGATCAATTTTGAATAATTTGAATATCTAATGTAAAAATCATAAAGCTTTCCAGGGCACAAGGGTTTGGCCTGGGCGTTCAAATTCAAATAATTTTATTGCCTTCGTGTCTGTACAATAGGTATTAGTTTTATGGTGTAGTGTCAACATGAAACCCTGCTAGGGCACTGCAACATGAAACTAAAATAAACTAAAACTAGAGGTAGGAACTTATGCATTAAGAATGGTTAAAGTAGGTAACAATAAAATAGAGTATTTTCTTTACTCTGAATATGTAACAATAGAAGTACGGTACAGCTAACGTGGAAAATAAACATTAAAAACTCTGTAAATTAAAAAAAATATTTTGTTTTGTTTGCGTTGATGAGTCAGTGATGAATGAATCAGTTAGGACTATGTTTTATAAATATAGGCATCCAGTCCTCCATTACATATTTGTGTTAGATCGTAAACGTGAACGGAGTGAACCGAGTTCAGACGGGCCGACCGACTGATGGGCCCACCTCATTAAACCGTAAAGGAATGCCAGTGGCACTGATAAACTGCATGCATAGGTAATTCCCATTTGTTCTATAGAATAAGACATAATTAAACAACAACCCAATTAGCCGTGTGGTGACGGCCAATAGAATACATGTCTCCGCCCAACTTTTCCCGTCGTGGGGGTCGTAAGAAGCGACCGAGAGAACCACAACACCACTGCGATCGCCAAGCCGCCTGCGAAGCGTGGCGATTATTGGTATTTCCCCCCAAATGATCTTAGTTGTTCGTTAGAGGAGGCCCCTCGTCCAGCTGTGGACTTCATGTGGCTTCCTTTTCCTTCTCTAGGAAAAGTTGTTCTTTAGAACAAATGGAAACTGCCCGCTTGCATTCGTAATCAGCTGTTAGAAGTTTTCAAGCCGTCCGAAATCCTTCACTCGGCTGTCTACTAATAACCGCACAGCATATCGTGCCGCTCTAAGCACTAAATCACTCGAATAATCTCATTGGTGGTCATCTATTCATTGGGTGTCTACGTATAGTGATTCATATCCAGGTTACGATTATGTAAACCTTACGTTACATCAAAGGGTTACGGGCATTATCTTGTATTAAATACGTTTGGTGAACTAATTTGCACGAAAAAACTTGTTGAAACGCAAGTGTTGCCGTGGAAATACATTATTATGGTAAATGGAGTCGGTAGGTACGTATGATTTGCAAGCACAGACATTTTCGAGCACGAGCGCCGGTGCATTACGTGAAAAGGGACAGCGGGGGCGGGCTACAGCTACCATTGGCGTTAACTTCCTCGCTTGATTGCGTATATCAAGATAGGTATAACTCTTTCGCGAAATGTCGCTACTTTTTGATACAATTTCATATTATTACTTTTTCTATATGTTTCAAAATGGCTTTGCTAAGGCAAAAATCGCGCATATGGATCTCGTTTTGATGTGTTTTTGAACACTCTTTTAGCTCATAGCTTGGCCGGCCGGATATCCGGTTACAGACCGACATCCGGCCATCCGCCGGATAGTGAAAAATCGGCCGGATAGTGGCCGGATATCCGTTGCAACCCTAGTGAATAGGTCGTAGGCGTAGCATAAATTCGTCCAGAATACTCTGAAAAATCTTCTATACATTCGTGCCAAAAGTATAAC
>SJJU01001717.1:0-39153 GCA_012932125.1 Conopomorpha cramerella | reverse complement strand
TAAAAAGCTAAATGCTAGGTACGTACTTACGATACTTCACCGTTAAGTTGCAATAACTTGAACAAATTAGGAAAAATTAAATAAATACAGGGGGTGAGCCCATCAACGTTTTAAGGTTTACACACCTTTAGGTGAGTGTGTTTCATCACGATGTTGTCCTTTACCGTGCGAGCGTTGCGTTGCGTACATATGATCTGAAAAAGAGTACCATTGGTACAAGTCCATTAGCCGAACTCGAACCCGCGACCTCCCGGTTATTAGTCAAGGTCCCGACTAACTGGACCACAGACGCTTTTCTTTAAATTTGTGCCGGTTCAAATAAACAGTGAGGAGAAGACATGATTAGTAATTTGTGCCTATATACTATGAAAATTAAGACTTTGTACAAAATAATTATTTTTTGACAACATGTCGTGAGGGCCTATCCGATTACTAATTTGTTTGATAATCTATAACATTAATATTATAAATCTAAAGAGTTTGTTTTAACGCGCTAATCTCAGGAACTACTGGTTGGAATTGAAAAATTATTTTTGTGTTGAAATCATTTATCGAATAAGGCTTTTAGGCAGTATAACATTATCGATATTATCCCCAAATTCCCACGGGAACGAAAAACTGCGAGTAACACCGCGCGGTATAGCTAGTCTATTACATAAAATTGAATCGCAAAATGTGTTGGTAAGCGCATAACTCCGGAACGGCGGGATCGATTTTGCTAATTGCTTTTTTGTTGTGCTTATTAATGACAGCAGAAGGTTCTTATGAAAGAAAAAAATATAAACTGCTGGACACAGGACACCCTGGAGGTTATACTAATTTTATATTCATATTAATAGTTAAGACACAACAACGTCTGTCGTCTCCACTAGTATAAGATAAAAAGAAGATATTAAATATATACTAGAATTTCAGCTTAGCAATTTAACGTTAGCATCCAAAGAATTCAATACTGGTCAACCGAACGAACAATAAGAGGGGGTAAAAGCTACTGTCAAGTTTAAAGCGTGAGAGATACCTACGCAATAAAGACTGTGTTTCTAAAAAAAATAAGCGCAATATCGTCTACTAGAAATAAGGTTATAAGAAAAAAGGTTCAGCCAAGAAACGGCCTTGCAAGAATTTTCCACAAATGTACATATACAACGTATAACAAGTACTAAAAAATATTATTACTTCAGTTTGATTTCAATCAATTTAGATAGACAGGTCCCCGCGTGGAATACGTCAACGCTGGAGTAGTGAAGCAAAAAGTCCTGTCACTGCGACATTACTGTTTCCAATTGATTGATATCTTACGCACACAGCGGCGACGTTACACACGCACGAGACGGCAACGCACTCACACATGTACACCCTCCGGTCATATGTCTCTGCCAAGATAACCCCCGGGCTCAGGTACAGACGTGGCCGAGTTGATATCAACAGTTTTACCACGAGTTGAGCTGGCATCGTGAGCAATATATTGGCCTGGGAATATCAGATTACAACGCCCTTGGACCATTTCAGCTTGGCCGTTGGTTGGACGAGTGATCGCCAGTTTTTGTTTGACGATTGACAATGAGAAAATTGATAATTCATCAGCGATGTACGCGCTGACGAGTGGAATTGAATTTCGATGTGTGGCATTATTAGTCTTTTTGTTTATCAAAAAATATTTTTGCGCGTGTGAGGATTACACTGCCCAGAAAATGGGTATCCTCCTGCTGTTGTTTTACTTGATTAATACCAAAGGCAAAAAGGATCCCATAAGCGTGTCAGTAGATACACATATCATGCTTATTTTAAGACGTCAAGGAAGGAAAAAGATTGTATTTTGAATTGATTATCCTCAAACTTTAAACGGGATGAACTAAACAGACACTTTTATATTTAAAGTCTATGTGATATCTAGGTCGTTCTCTTTTAATAGCCACCTGGCTCTTGATGACGCGCGGGACTACCGCAACTAGCGAACTATTCAATTAAGCCGTAGCAACTTCCACAAAGAGTTTTCAAAGCACATTGGGACGAACCGCTTTCACAAAGTTCGACCTATACTCACCGCAGCTAATAACCCAACGGTCGTTAATAAATAACGTTTAAAACAATCCTCTGGGTGTATCCGATTCATCTCACTTCGAATTGGAGAGTGTTTTAACTACATAATTTGCGGACAAATGGCAGACACTGATGCACAATTTTTTTTTCGTATTTAATTAAGGTTGTTATTCTATTATATATTATCATTAATTCTGAATTATTTAAGACACTACACTATAAAGGCTGCAAATAAGAATATCATTGGAAAAAAGGCCTGAAAGAGAATGGATGACGGAAGAGTCACGAAAGTAATTTCCCAGGGAATGGAAAGGGGAATGTTGGAAATTGTTCTATTAGAACGATCGTGTTAAACGCATTAAAACTGACGTACTTGTATGTATGTGAAGATTAATGACTGTGGAATAGGTATAGTAAGATATCGATTGTATTTTCCAACGTCCGACCAACGTGATATATTATTTGTGGGTATAATTAAGTTATTTATCATCATTTTTCCGAGCCACTGTTTTCCTACTGGAAGGAAAAGGCCTTCATCCCTTACTTCCATGTCGGAGAACCTTGTGCGACTTTGCAAAGTCCTTTGTCGAGCTCGTCATAAGATGTCAAAATTAAGTGTTTTTTTATTCCGTCTCTTTGTTCCGACACAGCCAACTGCCTCACGCTTCTAATTGTGTCGGTTTAGTGTCTAAACTTAATTCAACATCGTCTACTTTAGGTGCGCGGTCCAAGCGGGGGCGTCAGAGGTTTCAGCGTGGTGTGGAGGTAGACTGCCTCCAGTAACGCTGCCATCCCGCCCTCCCCGCTCAGCTAACAACCGCCGGCGATGTTTGAGTTAAACGCTGGGACGCCATTGGTTTGAAGACAAGTAATTTATAACAATTAAGCTTTCCTAGTTGCGCTCAGAACTGTCGGCCTAATGGGAACAGAGAATTATGATAAATACCCGCATGTTTCGTAACTCGTGTGTGTTTTGTACGTTACAGCGACATCGCAATTTTGTTCGAGAACACACGAGCCATTGTTAATTAGAAATAAGGACATCACGATAGGTACTAGTTATTTTTTACAAATTCACCGCGTCTGGGGAAATGACGTCGTATTGGAATATATTAGTAAAACTACAAACTAGTAAAATAGAATGGTTTCGGCGTCATTCGTACGTAGCTGATTTTATTAGGAGCGTATTACAAATTTATTTTCATAAAATATTAACACGTACCTATATACCGCTTCCAAGGAAAAGTGGAACTTTTCTCCTTGTCTTGATCAGCGATCAGTTCTTAAAGAAATATGAGCGCTGAAAATAAACTGACTTTCAAAATTCCGCCCCCAGAGCGCGGAGATCGTAGCAGTACCAGGGTATTCAGGAAAAAGTTTTGATGACAAAGTTTTTATCTATGAGCACTCACCAGTTATTTTCAATCGACTTCAAAAATAAGGAGGTTCTCCATGCGGACATATGCGTGAGTGCGTGTTTTTTTTTTTTGCATATTTGTTTATTATTTTCTTGGTTGGGTTAGGTTAAGTTAAAATCTATCGCTCATGAATTCCGCTATCAAGGCTATGGCCTCCCTGATCACCATAGCATGGTTAAATGGTCACCCACTTTCCAGTCCTGACTTGGATCGGAAACACAGTTGCGTCACCTGAAGAAACACTTAAAAGGTCTGTAGAAGAAGTGGCTTCGGCTGTTAAAAAATAAACTCCGAAAAATGTTTTCAGCTCATGAAATTTCGCATGGGTGAAAAAATTTGTAAATAGGATTTATTGAAATAATAGGTATTTAGTACTTTTCTAAAAACTGTCTGTGTATCGCACTGAAGTTGTCTGTAAGAAAGTAAAATAACAAATTTTTATTAAAGAAAAGTAATAAATAAACTAACTAATAAGTTATGTTTATGAATAACAAAACCTACTTAATACAACTACTTTGTAATAAATATTTCTTTTATTACATTCAGCAATCAAATTGTAATCGCCTTCTCTTCTAATATCCAATCATGTCTATATCTAGTCAGGAATGTGAACGCGAGAGTCCTCAGCTCAAGTCAAATCCTTCAACCGAAGTACCTACTTATGATAATTTAATACCTATTCATAAGAACCCTCTTCATGTCCTATGGCAGTCGTAAGACGAGATTAACGGATCAACGCACGTAAGCAAATATCTACTTAATAGGTGTGTAGGCTCACCATGCGTCATGCTCTGTGCGAGACATTATTATTTCATGTACATGGGCGTTCACTTGATTTCGTACGCGTGAATAGTTTAATGACTATTTACCCCTGAACTAAAAAAATATGCAGAATCTCTAGTGGTAAGTACACTATTTACCATATTGGATCCCCATGATACTAATATATTATGAATGATGATGTATGGATCAATATAAGAAGTTCCTTCCTTTCCAACGTGTATTTCTGCTGCAGATAAAGCCATATTCAGGTACCTACGCCTGGCTTGGAGTCCGCCGTGTCCGTATAGCAGTTAAACATTTCTTCCAACTTGTCTGAATAGTTTTTCCCTATTTGGGTTTATGAACAATAATATGATATTTGTTGTAATGATGGCCGCTTTGGATCCCGAAGATTAGATACAAAATATTACATATTTAAGTGTTGTCTAATACAATATATCATCAAATAGGGCCCAATCTTGCAAAACATCCAGCGACGGACAGCAGACAGACTGACAGACGTTTTCATTAACAATGTTAGGACACATATGTATTTTGTAGGATGACTGTGCGTCAAGGGTGTAATTGATTACTCTGTAATTCATTATTTGATTATAAGGTAGAATTTCTCCTCATATGACAATGGTATAGAGATTTACAGGTAACCATTTTTTTACCTTAGGGAAAATATTATTTATACAAAAAAATACGGAAAAACAGAGGTTCTAGTAAGTGGCGTTAATAATTTAAGCGGCAACAAGATTTCCCTCTTCAATTCCGTCGTCAAACCGGTTCTACTCTTCGGCTGTGGAACTCCCATGGACGTATGTAGCTAGTTCGTGAATAAATCCTTAGGTCGATCCTGGTGTTCTGGTCGAACACGATGTACGCAAAGAGAACGTATCGTGTTCGGCCAGAACCAGTGGGGACGCCCCATGCACATGTGGTGGCGCACTGTCGCCGGCAAGCTGACAGCTGTTCTGGTGCTGGGATGGTGGTGAGGATGAGCTGCTCTGGTGCCAGAGCAATTGCGAAAGACAAGACGGCTCCATTTAGAAAAGTCCTTTTGTACCTCTGGGCTACCATAGGACTTAAATTACTTTTAAGTCCGTAAGTAAGTAATTTAATGAAAATAACTGAGGAAACAGAGAAGAGCCTATTTCAAGTAGATATTACAACATACATTGAAATGAAAACACAGCTGCTCAGTTCAAACGAATAGGCAAATATGTATTGCGGTCATGTTCCCAGCTTTAATTTTAATTCTGATTTTAGTATGTCGGTGAAGAAAGGGACAGTTTCATTGATTTTTTTTTCTATACAGAGTGAAGTGTGGCTCATGAATATGAGGATTGGGCTCGAGGATAAATCAATGTAATTATACTTTATCTAACGAGGATTAGTGACAAGGTGATAACTTTTTATCTTTTCCATAAAAATAAATATCCGCTGATTCAAAATTATACATTTTTCAGGAATTGTCAATTTACTCCATTAATTTTTACTCGAGATAGGTTTTGAAAGTGACGTAAAGTAACATAATTTCAAGGTTAGAATTCGCGAATCCGAATTCCCCCTGTATAAAGACACGAGAGGAGGATTTATTTTCTGCCTTCACCGCCGGCACTCGTGATTCCATAATAAAAGGCCTTGCTACCTTCTTACGTCACATCTTGCTATGTTACTTTCTACATAATATAAATATACTAGATGTCCCAGCAAACATCTTCTTTGCCGTAGAAGTTGCCTGTGTGGCATATATTGGAAGAAATATATTTCATAAAACGGGCAAGCCGTTTCAGAGGAGTATGACATTGCGATACGAGAATATAAAAAGAGATATTTGTATATTGTTAATATATTATTATGATACTAATAAAAAAACTACTCGATGGATTTCCCGCCGGATACCAGTAGTTTCCCTGGAGTTTTGACATTTCCAAGGGAACAAACAGAACACATCGTGCCCGTCACTGTGAGTAACGTATAGTCGGAAAGACAACAGTGAATGTGTCATCATCATCATCATCATCATCAGCCCATACTTGTCCACTGCTGGACATAGGTCTCTCCAAATTCCACTCCACTGTGATCTGTTTTCGGCTTCTTGCATCCAGCTTCTGCCAGCCATCTTACGTATATCATCAGTCCACCTTGCCTGAGGGCGTGTAGGACACACCGTTTGCCTTTGAGAGACTTTGAGACATTGAGCTATGTTGATGACTTTGGTTCTCTGTCAGATCACTTCATGTCTGATTCGATCCATCAGAGAAACGCCGAGCATAGCCCTTTCCATAGCACGCTGTGCGACTTTGAGCTTGTGGGCCAGGCGTGCCGTCAGTGTCTCAGCTCCGTATGTCATTACAAGTAGGACACACTGATTGAAGATTTTTGTCTTCAGGCTCTGTGGGATCGCTGATGTTAAGACTCGACGTAACTTCCCAAATGCTGCCCAACCCAGCTGAATTCTTCTGTTTACCTCGTCCTCGAAGTTGTTTCTACCCAACTGCAATGTCTGCCCAAGGTATACATATTTTTGAACAACTGCGAGAACGGTGCCGTGTACTGAAATCGGTTCCGGTAGAACAAGTTCATTGAAGATGACCTTGATTTTATCCAAGTTCATCCGTAGAGAGGAAGCAGCTAGGTCGTTCAACATCAGTTGAAGGTCCTGCAGCGTTTCTGCCATGATGACGATGTCGTCTGCAAATTAAAAAGTGAGAGATTGATTTGATGACACGTCTTTTCCTATGTAGCGTCTTGAACATATCCTCAATTGCATTTGTGAACAATTTCGGGGAAATAACATCCCCTTGTCTCACTCCTCGATGCAATGGTATGGGACTTGTCTGCTGATTTTGTACTTGGACGGACATGTGTGCTAGGATCGATATTAACTCTACAATGAATCTGAACTGATTGTAATAAAAAATCTTAAGAAACTCGTAGAACATAAAGAAAAAGCTCGACCTTGATTGTAAGAAAATACGTTTCTAAAAGAAGGCGTAAAAAAGTAAATACGAAAAGTTATTTTTACTTTTATAAGCAAACATCGGCAATTTTTTTTTGTTTATCCTCAGGATTCTGAAACCAATATTTCCAATCTTCTATTTATAGTTATAACTTCTGGTTGGAAAAAAGTTATCACCAGCACAACACTACATTTTTACACAAAAATTACTTACTACTGGTTTAGAATTGGAAAAAAAAACAAAATGTAGATATTAACCAAAAAACGTCAATTTCCGGAAAATAGGTACACATTTTGTTTGTCACACCTCATTGAATCGTTTTGGAAGGTAAATTGTTAGATAACTCATTGTTACTGGTCTCGAATTATATTAATCGTCGATTTTTTTAAACACAGTGGACAAGCGTTTGACTACCGTCCTGCAGCGATGGTCTACGTTTATTTAGATAAATAAATACGTCCTTGTTTTCAGATTTTTTTATTATTTAGAAAAATTAAACAAAACTAATGAAACAACATCAACTAATAAATACAGTATTATTATTTGTTTTCGGGAAAATACTAACTTTTTCCTCATATTTTTCCGAATTTTCCTTCCTTGCCACCAAGTTTTCACGTAAATGAAGTCGCAGACAGTCAACAGGTAATGAAATATAATCTACGTCATACTAAGTGTTGGATTCTCAAACGCTGCTGAAAATTGAGGGCTTCTTAATTTACATGAAGTCACCGACAATTTTTATGAAAATAGCATCGGTATAAAGCTCAAGGGACGGTGCTGCCTCCATTTTGTTTTCTGTGTTAAAAATCATGAAGATTATTTTTTAATAAACCTCACGGCGCGCGGACATTTTATATGACCAAAGGAAACTCTAGCTTATCTTTAGTCATTATACCCGGGAAAACACTTACCCTCTTACCAATAAACGCGCTGTCACATATTCAAAGGTAAGTCAGGTCTACTGGAACTGGTTAATACATAAGCAATATTTGTCAAGTTACAACTGACAAGAGTTAAGCACGGTATTTGTAATAGTTCGGAATATTATTAGTAAGGCCCCTAGTAAAAATCATGTAAATCTTCGATTACATTGGTATGTATAGTATACTCGATATGTATAGTTTCGAACGAGTGCATTGATGATACTTAGCATTTTTCTACTGTACTATACATAGTATAAGACAAAGTCGCCTTCGCTGTCTGTCCCTATGTATCTCTCAGCCTACGCAACGAATTTGATGCGGTTTTCCTTAACAAAGGGAGATTTTAGTAGAATGTTTAAATGTATATGCAGGGAAACACTGTTAAAAATGTATATTGGCAAAACAAAGTTTGTCGGCTCGGCAGTTAATTATAAAAGTATATTATGTAACTAGTACTAAAGTGTATTTATTAACCGGTTTATACCGGTCAAACGCTTGTTCATAGTATTTTATACCCTATGGGCTTTACTAATAATGGCGGAATTGCTATTTCCAAGATACACAAAGCTCAACTAAACTTGTCAGTTGTATGTCAAATACGGAATAACCAGTTCAAGTAGACCTGTAATAACCTTTGTATAAGTAACAATACCTTTATTGGTAAGAGGGTATATATATAACCTAAAGTGTTAAGTACGTAGTTAGTAAACCGTTCAGTACTATCCGCATAAATGGAATATCGCGATGCAAAAGAGAATCATCGGTTATCCGGTCTACCCTACATTAAGGCGTACTGCGTAAGGCTGACAGGCTGGCTGGGTGCCTCACCGACTCTCCGGCAGCGGATTACCGTCGTCTTACCTGCACCAGACGCGACGTGAGGTGACGTACTCTCAACGGCTCAACTCGATTAAGCAAGTGTTGGTAACTCAAATAGGGATGTCACGTAGCCAGCACCTGAAAGCCGAATCTGCTATTGTTCCGTTTCGCAGCTGTGTTCTTTTCCATTATGTACAAAATAATCATGTCATCGAGTTCTAGTTATATATCTATTTTGTTTTTAAATGTTTTATTCTAACTTCATTATTGTTTTTGACAAAACTAGCTAACCATACGGCATAAGTTGATACATATACATTACAAACGGTGTTTCTCTGATATTGATGTATTATACAAAATATCAACCTTCCTCAAGAATTACTTTAACTATTAAACAAAACTGCCTCTAACTTCGTTGCGTAGTTCTAAAGATCGAAGCATAGAGAGGCGACTTTGTTTTATGCTATGTATTGATTCGAAATTCTGTGGATATTTCAATCGTTGTTTACAATATAGAATTAAAACGATAAAAAACATGATGTATGGGAGTATAACATTTTACTCCATAAATGCTTTTAATCTTTTGTCTCGTATTTTAGTATTTAATGTTGGAAAACACAAAAGAAATACATTATATTTGAAGTGTGAAAATATTAATTCTCTATCTATATATCTCGCTGTGTTGTTCCTTTTCTTTTTCAAAGACAATTTGTTACCATTCCCTGAGGTTCCTCTATAAAGGAGGATTGATATCCCTGATAAGACTCGATTCAATTTAGAGGAAAGTATTGACAGTGTCTGTAAATTCGCCACAAACGCTTTAGGGATTCACTATGAGGGAAACCATTGCGGTTTAATTTATTTCTTTAGTAAGTAGTAAAGAGCGTCTGTAGACTGCTGTTGCCGGGTACTTAATAATGATAAATAAATATCCCGGGATATTCTACACACAGTCATCTGACCACAAACTATAATACTCTCTACTATAGGTGCCAGATACTGATACAATTACGTATTATTATTATTTAAATTTCATATTTTTTAATCGCTATGAACAAGCGTTAAACCACCATCCTGAATGATGTTAAACAGCGAACATCTACGATGGAGCACACTTGTTCATTAGGTACCTATTCACCCGCAACTTGCAGACCTTCAGACTGTACTGCGCAGTAAACACAGACTCCGGCAAGTCATTCCACATCCTGGCAGTTCGCACTATGAAAGTAGACGTAAACCGTTTGGTTCGCGTAAATGGTAAATCCACCTGATATGGATGACGTTTCGCCGTTCTCCTGGTTGTCCTATTGTAAAAACGCGGTGGGGGTATTAGCTATTTATTTATTTTATTTTTATGTCTGTTCAATACCCAATGACTAGGTCTGACCAAATTATTTTTTTAGCATTTAGTACATTATCTTCATGAATACCTTTCTATTCCGATAAAAACGTTTAACATTAAAAAATATATATTTTTTTGTTACTATACTTTTGTTTCTGTATCCCTATGGTACCTTTTTGGGTGAAGTAATACACATGGAGATAAAGCATAGGTAATATCGTAGTTGCAGATTGACAGAAATAAACTGCGGGTAACAACGCCTGCGTATAGCTAGTTTGGAAATCATTGAGTGATTTCATTTAACGTTTCAACTCCGTATAATGTGTTGGTAGGTATAATCTTTGTAATGTCTACTAGATGCGATTTGAGTAATGATAAATGAATGAAATCTACGAAGATCACGGGGGTAAGGTCAAGACCGGTCTTGGTTGGTCTAGAAGTACTCACATGATAAATAGACGAGACAGTATACTCAGGTGCGTCTCCGTCTCTCTCATTGTGGTCACGGGGTTAAGTTTGAGATCGGCTATACTAGGCGAGTACCAATCAGTCTCTTTTCCACAGCCTATTGTAGGTACCTTTTTTACAATGAATACCCGTTATGGATACCCCTCCACTGGCGAGTGCAGCAGCGGGGTTATGTGGACCTCTGTGACTGTTCCCGCATTATTGGCGGGGCTCCCGAAACAGCCTGACCCACTACGTCTAAGGGTGGCCCTGACCGCGCCTATCTAACGCTACACAACGTTCATAGAAAAAAAATACCATTCACGCCTTTTAATCCCAAAGCTGGGTAGGCAGAGGCACTTGCTAAAGCAAATGCCCACGGTTCACCAAGCGTATTTTAACCCAAGGTGACAGGGAGTGAACCCATCGCCGTTATAGGGTTCACACCTTGTGGTGTGCGGGTTTCGTCACGATGTTGTCCTTCATTGTACTAGCGTTGCGTTGCATACATAGGCTCTGAAAAAGAGTCCCATCGGTACACGTCCAGTAGCCGGACTCGTCCCCCGACCTCTCGGTTACAATTCAAGTATCCGACCAACTGGACCATTATTGGGAGAAATACAACTGATAGATGCTTAAATAATAGATAGTAGCCGATTCTCAGAGCTACTAAATATGCATATGAAGTTCGGTAAAAATCCGTTAAGCCGTTTCAGGAGTACGGTAACTAACATTGTAACATGGAAATTTTATATATTAGATAATAATTAAACCCCTAGCTTCCAAATAACAAAAGTTGTCCCTTTTTAATAGTTCAGCTAGGCCCCAATTATCATGTTACATTAAATACCTTGAATAATCCTTTTTTTAACGTCTAACTATACAAATAATTTTAAAAAACAAATTATTTTCCTCTAAAGAGACTAACGAAGAAACTCAAGGAAGAAATTAATATAGGGTAAGTAATTTCCGTCCGAGCGATATTTTTATTACCAACGTGAAATAAAATAATATTATAATAAAATGCAGGACGGACAATCAGTCACGGGTGTCCGAGCCCGCTGCAATAATTAAGAACGGTAAATAAACGAAGATTCATCGGCCTTATGAATTATAGCGTTGGAAAGATAACACGCTATGATTCGTTCGGGAGCTGCGTGGAAAATACCTGTACTCTTTTTTAAAAGTACCTATGTTATATTTGCGATTTTTTTTTCATTCATAGCGCGAACGCTTTGAATTCAATTTAAAAAAATGCTTTACCTAGTCTATAAATAAACATAAAAAAAATATTCCGCAGATCAGTGGACAGTGCACATAGCGTGGAACGATGACGGATGTGGTCTGAAAGTCCTAGAGTGTAGGCCATGAACGGAAACGTTCAGGATGGGTAGACCTAGCAGATGGTCCGACGATCTGGTAAAAAAGCCGGCGCTAATATTGACGGAAGAAGGCACGACATCGATCATTGAGGTCACCGCCACCTTGTCAACGTTATTGGCATTCATCGGTTTTGGTGATTATGAAATAAAATGAAATACTAGTCTTCACGAATTATATGACCATGGTTAACGCAGCCGACTAAACTAACCGAGGTAATACATATATATACCTCAGTGGCGTGCACACCATATAGGCAAAAAGACACTGCCTACCTTAGTATTCTGACTTCCCGACCTAATAATAGAGTTATTACTAGTTCATTTTTTGTTGTACCCTCGACATAGGCTAACGAAGGTCTTGTGTTTTGTGGGTGAGTAGATATTTATTAATTTATTATATTTTTCATAAAGACAAGTTACCTATACATGGGTGTCAATCCTTGGGGATTACTTTTACTGCCTACCTTGTCGTAAAAGCCAGTGCACGCCACTGATATACCTATTATTGGAAGTAGGGCCACAAACAGATCGTGTGTTATGCTTTATTTGAAATAAAAAATATTGTCTCGGCCTCCGATCTCTTTGGCAGACAAACATAAATCTTTTTAAAATGATTTAAAGTAAAATATCAGCATGTATGAATTTAAGAGAACAGCCAATTGAGGCGGTCAGCGCTAAAGTGGCCTAAGCCACAGTTATTCATATTCCGACTTAAGTACGGCAATTTACTAATAAAATGTTAAAATAAAAATCATTCATGTTAAAGAATCCATAATTTTAATTACAAAAAATATCATTTGAACAAAAATAAACTTCCATAAAATATCTACAGACATAATTGAAACTCATTATTCTAAAAACCTTTATATTTCCCTATTGATTGATCTAGGGTTAGGCCACGCTGACTGCCTCAATTATAGACGAAAATAATTTTGTTGATAATGAAGAAATAATTGTTCCTAGACAACATATATCGGCCTATTTGAATAAATCGTTATTACTTAAAATTATTATTTCCTACATAACACGCACCGCCGACATAAAAGCAATCCGATAGAACGATACAAGAAAAAACACGCTCCGAACAACACAAAATAATGCATCACGCGTTTTGCTTCCACATGATACATCCTCAAACTTATTGGCGACTGCACTTCTAGTTCAATTCAATAAAACATTGAAAAACCTTTGTTTTTAAAATACTAGTTATTAACAAGCGTTTGACCACCTGCCTAATGTTAAGCAACGATACGGTCTGCGATGGAGCACATTTGTTAATTAGGTACCTTTTTACCTGTACCTTGAAAACCTCAAAATTAAAAATAGAAACACAAGGTATCTGTTGTAAATCGTTGGAGCTAAAAGGAGTTCTCGCAGTTCTTTCGGCGCCTTCATCAGATAGACTTTGGAGTTAGTGCATACACAAGTAACAAATAGTGAAGTTATCCGCGAACACACATAAAAAATATTCTGTAAAATTGAGAATCTTTCTTAAGTCTAAAAAGTTTTTTCAAAAAGAGGTGAAAGAGAGATAGTACCTACTATAATATATTCATTATCTCCGGAGAAATTATGTAAACAACAAATCAGCGGTTTTCAAAGTTGTTGAACTGTCAATTTACTCTACCTATTCATTCCTGTTCATTTCACAGAGAAAATTTGTGTAAACACACTTTCAGTGATTGTTCAACTTTTTAAAGCAGTGCGAGGGCGGGCCATGTTCATAATAATAAACTACAGTCTAAAGCAAAGTTGGGGAATATTACTATAAATGGACTATATTACTAAGAAATTAAAACGGACAAAATAACAACAAAACCATGGCTGGTCATGCATGATATTCAAAATGAGACTTAATAGTAAACTTCTTGAAAAAATGTATTTCTGAAAGTTGTGTCAACCCCACTTTCCTTTTGTAAAGTTTAGGAAACTCAGACGAAAAGAGTTCTTAAAGAGGCATATTTTTATAGCGAGTTCAGATTATTAAAAATAATTTTGTTCTAAAAATTATTTGATATATTTTATATGACGTAGTTTTATTTCCAGTGTTTTAGCTAATATTTTAAATCATTCTGTGTGAATACGAGAAGAATTTAACTAATTAACTGTGATTTTGCCTCTTTTAAACAAAGCCGTAGAAACGTTTACACTAAGAATACCACTTTGTTGTTTGTTTGTATACAATCTCTCGGTGAAATTAACAGACTATAGTATCGTTTCAGACGGTAAAGGGTTTTCTCTGTATAAACTACCGGATTTTAAAATTGTGTGTGTGTTTGTGTAAGTTACTAATAAGCTCTCAATTACATTTGTATTTAAATGTGTAAAACTATAGAGTATAACATCTCCTATTTTAGAAACCAACGATAGGGATCATAATCTTTGCTGATTTCAACAAGTGTAACCTAAAGTGTGCATGTTATGACATCACCAAAATATGATATACGAATTAATATATTTACCTGCTACACTTTGATAAACCCTTTTCGTAAGTGATGTGTAACGCACCTAAGCTGTGAAATGGAAATACAAAATTCCGATTATAAGCCGTATGACCCGCCTTACTACGCAACACCCGCTCTAATCCCTCAAAATATCAAATGAACACGCGTTTCTTTAGATAATCACCTGCAACATGTGTATATACAGAAGACAAAATACGCCCCATTTAAGGCAGACACGAACTCACTTATTACCAATTATGGTAGAACTTACTTCGCAAGGTATACAAAAGTTTTAGCAGACTAAGTTAAGTTGGCGATAAGACTAGCTTACGACTGTACCCGGCCCCATTACGACACCTGTCTACTGGCAGATAATTCTCCTCATTCGGGGGTGAAATATGAAATTCTTCAGGGATCGTATTAACTCTGGTAGTGACACCTACCTGACAAGGACGAGAGACAACCATCGCACTCTAACATTAATTTTGCGGATAAGTTAAACAGAAGTTCTTAAAAAAACGTCGTATTATTTTAATGAGGTCTGACTAGTCGTAGTAGCTGAACTAACGACATTCGGAAAATCGAGAAACACGCCGAGTGTTACAAAATTAACTTTATAAACAAGGATCAGGATAGATTAATTTGAACTGATACTGATACCTAATCTCAGAAGTTAGTACTGTGGTACTAACGTGCATGATGTGCATCCGCAATCCTCAGCTTACTGCGCCTATGCATTGAATGTATAGAATTTCTATACACATCGTAATTTACCGTTCTGAACTTCCAACCCGGCTTAACCATTAACCTAACACAAAGCTCGCTCGATCCGGAACACTCTGTACCTACAATATCGAAACTGGTTTCTCGTATCAATTAATGTTAGCGAAGTGAAGATGGCTGCTCTACACATGGCGTGTACACAGAGATGTGCAAATTCATGTAGCGTCGCCGCTGTGGTCCGGTTCGGAGCCATTACGTAACGAACTTTACGCTCGGCCGATTCATTAGAAAGCCATTCATCTCTCTAGCAGGCCGCACACAGGTATTGTGCTCCACCTACACGGGAAATAAATACAAGAGGCGCAAACGACGGCGACGCGACGCTCGCCGCCCCACGCTCCCGCACTCCCGCAGGGACACCCTGTTAATGGCCCGTATTTTTACACACATCTCTGTTTTGTTCGCAGGAACGAGAAAGAAAAATGAACATGACGGATGGACCCTATCAACTGCACCTGACGTTGGATTTTGTTTTTAAGTTGCGAGTATAGTCACATTCGTGCGCCAAATAAGTTTTTCGGTAATCAATGTCAGTTTTTAACGCCTACAGCAGCACTGAAGCAGTTGCTAGTTAAACACATTAACTAACCTCAAAAGGAACAGTTCCAAAGTTCAGGCAGGTACCGCGGCTAGAAGTTTTGCAACTGACGAATGTGAAACCTGGTTGAGCGCGCAAATGGGACGGCCGTATGCATTTAGTTGAACGCAAACTTTTCGCTTTGTAAGGAAAGTGTTCAGTTTAAACCGCAGCTTGCCTAGCCGAATATCCGTCACGGAGCATCGTGGCGTGTGTATTCAGGCGGGAGTGGAGTAGCGCATTGTCGCTGCTCTCTCTCACTTGGCGATAACGCAAACTCCCACTTCGGCTTATTGTTCAACAGTTCCGCGCCCGCCTCGCTGCACGCTTCACTGTGCGAGAAAAATGCCGCTACAACACCATTCGACTATTCCAATTGCATCATAGACTAAAGAACGGCGGTATAGACAGAGCGAACGCCGGCAAAATAACAACGGTTCAAACTCCAATACGCTGACTCAAAGCCTTTGTGTATTGTCGCTTAGCGTTGCGATTCCAACTTCAATTTTCTAGTTTGGCCCGATATTTAAGAGTAGTACGAACTAAATAGGTGGACTTGAGAATTGTGTTCCATCAGCGCGTATAATTAGATGAACGGTAAGTTTGCCGGCTCGGGGTAATAGAACTCTCGTTAACTTTGTTCGTGTCGTTATACTTTTGAGCAACGCGCCTGCACACGGCGCTGTGATAAATCCGCCGACGGCCAACTTTTCTCAGCCATTTATAAAACTATTAAGGAAATTAGTTTCTTTTACTGATACTTCTAAAAGAATAAGCTATTCAGGTCTTATATCGTTAGCGGATTGCTGTTAAAAGTATATTGTTTCTGGGAAACTAATACATAAGAGTAACAAGGTATCTAAAGATTGAGTTTGTGTACGAGTACATGCTTTATAAAAGGTTTTAACTCATCACACTGCGATGAAAGAAAACTTCGCGATCAATTCTGCTTACAGATCGGAAAATCCATACAGCAGGAATAGGCCTACCACAAGTTACGCTGCTGAGTCAGCGATCGTACGTGATGAAATAGGGGATGGCTTATATGGGTTGTCCGTTCTTATCCCAAAAGGTATTTTAAATATATATATATATATATCAATTGTTAGTAGGTAGGTTTACCGACAAATAAAATATAAATAAAAAAAATATAAAATGACGTTTTGTGTATGATGTTGTTTTGGTGCATACCGTCTATCATTTCTAATTAGACTAAAATTTGATTCAATGTCATACAACTCTTCGAACAGAAGTTGCGCGTTTTACTCCACAATGAGTTCTAACTTCTTCTGGAAAACCAAAAAATAAAATAAAAACGTCATATAAAAACGCCTATAAAACGTCATCCATACCAGGTGGATTTACCATTTACGCGAACCCAACAGTTTGCGTCTACTTTCATAGTGCGAACCGCCAGGATGTCGAATGACTTGCCGGAGTCTGTGTTTCCTGCGGAGTGCAGTCTGAAGGTCTTCAAGTCGCGCGTGAATAGGTACCTAATGAACAAGTGTGCCCCATCGTAGACCACATCGCTGCTTAACGTCAGGCAGGATGGTGGTCAAACGCTTGTTCATAATGGTTAAAAAAAATACTTTTTTATATATTTTGTCGATTAAATGTGCCATATGTAAAGCCATTTAAAATATCGACTTGTGCAAGCCACTCAAAACTGTATGAAAATGCTGAAATCATAATGTCTACCACAGTAAATAAGTTAATCAATTGTAAGTAAGTAGTGTAAGTTAAGAAAGATATGTTCTCTAAATTAATGTTTCGCCACAAATTGGGTTGGGTCTTTGTGAAACTATGCAATAAAAAAAATACTGAAATAAAAAATAACTCATCATGATAGGCTCATATTCAAGCATTTATGTTATGGCTTTGGGCATAGATGGATACTGAAAGTATTATTTGTAAAACTATTTTATACCTACTTCCCAACGCTTTTAAAAACACTTGTTTCACTTTATTCGAGTGCACTTTACGTGCTTTTTAGGAAAGACAAGCCAATTAAATAACTTAAAATTAAATGTGTCATGAGATAGATTTGCCAGGAAGGTTTTTAGTCGGTTAGAAAGTAAAACCTACTTCTAAACATCATATTCTGAAACTCGTCTCAAGAATAGATCTCGGTTCTAGTAAAATTTGTCTCGCTTTAATAGTGTTTGTAGTAAAGAGACAAACAACGCCCACGGTGAACAATATAGAGAACTTATGTAACATAGAGAGGTGAGAGATGGGGGGGTGACATGGAGAGATGAGGGGTTCAGTTACATAACCCACAGGGGAACTCTTTTGTTTTATTTAATGTTAATAAATATCATTTAGTACCCTTGAGTTGTTCACCAGTCAGGCATGTTTCCGGCCATCAAGCATTTGCTAAATTAGTATTAAGTCATATTTATGTTAAGTATACTTAGCAGTAAGCCTTGGCGATTTGAAAAGATGCCAGTTTCTTCCCGGTTCTTCTGGCCAGTAAAAGAAATTAATTCGAACCGGGGACGATTAATTTGGTTTTAAAGTCATAAATGACGTTCATCAAGTTTTGTGTTATTCTACTGTATATCTGTATGTTATAACACTTATAACGATGAAATAAAGAAACTTTGACTTTGACTATAGGTACTCTGCAGTTTTCCAACAAAATTGCTAAACATGGGAAATCAGAAAAATATCCTTTTCTCAAAAACTAGGTAGGTATTCCAAGAATGTTGCATTTTCGACAAAACATTTTATCTGTACAATGCTAAAAATGAACTTTTCTCTCAGTTTTCGTACTCACTATACAAATGTATTTTGTTCCGACCGTACACCAATATTTTGTTGCTGCAAAGCGGAATTCTTTCTATCGTTATAGTTGCTGTTGGTATTTTACCGTTGCAGTACGTAATATTTGTTAATAGAATTTTCCTTCAACAGGGATAAACTTGCCAGCACTTTAGTCCCCCAAAAATACATCAATATTCTGCGATTCCTCGTCGCACATGCGATTTTTGTGATGCAAAACCATTCTTTCAATAGTCCACACGAGAACTTGTAAGACATCCAAGATGCGTCAAAGCAAACAGCGGGACTCGTGCTCGCGTCTGAACTCACTATTGTAGATGTATGACGATTCACCGCTCGGTTGATCAGTATTAGGTTAACTTGAGCTCTTACTGTTTGAGATATGCAAGACTGTTAAAGTCACAATGTAGCGCCGTCGTGGCCGCAAGACACCGCCAATCCAGAGACTAACTAACCGAGAAAGCCAGCACGGTTCTCTACGCAACAATGAACCCGACATACGTTGCTGTTCACGTAAAATAATATCTTCGCGATCTTACATAAGGAGGGTGGTACATCCCGCCCGCCAGGTATCTTGAAACGGGTCAGCGATTACCTAAACGTTGATTTAATAAGCCTTATTGTATTTATTAAACGAAATATTTATAGATATTAACATGATGTTGTTATGAAACCACCAAAGTATGCGCGGAAATAATAATAATATTATTTTTATTGTCATAATAGAAGAGTTGGAGTTTTACTAGCTTGGATATTCGCTATGAATCTTTATCAGATCAATCCAGAATTCGATTATAACATATCTAAAAGTGTTCAGAACTTTTAGGTTTTTTTTTAAATTACTCAATTCAATATTCAATTAATTAAATATTTCACGTTTTATCATAGTTCTGTAAAGAGGCAAACCTATATGGTATGCAAAGCATGGCTAGTTAACCGGTCACTCTAAAGACTGAGGATAAATAAGCTTGTTCCATAGAACTTTTTCGGAACAACCTACACCTAATACAATACTGAAAATTTCTGCAATTGGCCAAATACGAAAGAAAAATAAAAAAATACTGATTTTGAAAAAAGAACTCTTACGCATTATGGACATTTTCGAATTCCATTCATGGAATCCATGACTATCACTTGTTTTTTTATTTTTGTGTGACATTACCATAGAATTAACGTGTGAAAATTTTCGGTGTGGGTTAAATCAACAAGAGAGCTGCTAGAGACTTCAACTAGCGTTTGGTGATGAAGCCCCGTCTCGTAGCTCTGTGTATGACGAGTTTACTGAGTTCAGACGTGGACGGAGACACCTCCAGGATGACATACGTGAAGGTCGGCCAAAAACAGCAGTTACCGACACTAACATGTGAGGCAATTATTTATGACTGATAAAAAAAATACTTGTGAGCAAATTCGGACTGCATTAGGGATTGGAATGAGTCAAGTTCAAACTATTTTACACGCACATCTAAACGTAAGGAAGTTATGCAGTCGATGGATACCGCACGATTTGACAAAATATCAAAAACGACTACGCATGGATTGGTGCCGTGAAATGATAGCAAAGTATGACGGAGGGCAAACATTGGCTGTCTATAATATCGTGACAGGTAACGAAACGTGGGTATACTGTTTTGAACCTGCAAAGAAAAGCCAATCGGCAGAAAAATATAGTTACTCGAAAGGTAAACAAACGGAGTAATATAGTTACTCGAAAGGTAAACAAACGGAGTAATATAGTTACTCGAAAGGTAAACAAAACGGAGAATACGTCAATGAAATCGCGGGGATCTACCGCCTATCCTATTATTTAAAGACACACGATGTTAAAATAAAACTACTAATTTAACTTGTCACAAATTGTACGTTACAGTAATTATAATAAGTAAGAGAGCGTCTGTGGTCCAGTTGCTCGGATCCTTGACTTGTCCGGAACCGGAAGGTCGCGGGTTCGAGTCCGGCTACTGGACGTGTACCAATGGGACTCTTTTTCAGAGCTTATGTACGCAACGCAACGCTCGTACGGTGAAACCCGCACACCACAAGTTGTAAGAACCATATAACGGCCATGGGCTCACCCCCTGTCACGTTGGGTAAAATGCGCTTGGTGCACCCTGGGCATTTGCTTTAGCAAGTGCCTCTGCCTATCCCGCTTTGGGATTAATAGGCGTGAAGTGTATTTTTTTATTATAATATTCGGATGTAAAACTGTTAACTATTCACGAAATCATCGTGAATATGATGTGGTCATGAATTCCGCGGCACGCGAGTTATACCAGGATTAGACTATTAAATATATGAATAGAATATGCTCAATTCTGTAAATCTCCTTGGTAATTACAAGTCTCGGAAATCTGTATTTATTACACTGAACTTTATATCCCCTTGGATCTTACGCTATCAGAAATAAACTTTCACAATTTGCACCTCTATTGTTCAACTTGTTGTTTACCTTCACATAATTCAAGAGATTTGTCGCCTGTATTAATTGTCTTATGGAAAACTTACAGATCGTAGGTACCTGATCGTAGTAACTTTACATTCACGTAGAAAAGTTTCGTGTTGTTTGACTCCTGCGTCCCATTTCACAATTAGAAGTTAACATACCTTCTTAATGTAAAATGAGACGCAATTTTAGACTATTTGTATGGGTGATAAACCTTCTTAGTTGTGGATTGCCACGAATTCTGACACACTTGTATCGCTTCATCTGCATGTTATTTAATTTAACTTAATGTATAGGTAATGAAAGAAGTTTTTAAGTAGGTACCCTAATAATATAGATAAGCAAGGTTAAAACAACAATATTCAAAGAGAAGTTTTGTTAGAAGTAAAATTACAAGAATTAAGAGAAAATATTAATTTAACCTTTTACAGGTGTATGAGAAAAAACAGTTTGTATATATATATAAAAAATATATACGGAAAATTATAATTGTAGATACCAATACTGTCAATTCCTTTACCGCGTGAATTGTTTGCGATCTCACTCACAAATACTCATATTTTATGAAAAACCGTCACAAAGAAGAAACTGATGTACCTAAGAACCCATTTCGAATATCAGCTAGACAGATTTCGTTCACATTTCGCCAGCGGGTTTGTACTTGCGTAATGTATTCTTCTTACGTCGACGCAGCCGTTCAAATATTTAGAAGAATCGGTCTTTGTATGCAGATTAGTGTTGCGTGCATGCCTTCGGGGGTGTGCTCGCAAATATCTCACATTGTTTGCCTCGGTGAAATACCCACTTGTTCTTTAAGTCGAGACACGAGACGACTCCTTCTAGGTGTCTATGTTTACACTCAACGTTTTCCTGAAGAACGGTCTTCACATTTATTTATTTTTGTCTCACTCTTCGTTATCGCGCGCATGCTTAGAAATATGATAGGTTATACTCGTATAATGTGTACTTACATGGTGTAATATTTGAGGTGTTCGTCATTGGAGTTTGAATAATCATTACTTAGTTTAAAATGCGCCTCCCGCTGTCTGTCCCTATGTATGCTTATATTATTAAAACTAAGCAGTGGATTTTGATGCGGTTTCCTTTAGTAGCTAGAGTTATTCTTACGGTTGGTTTATGTGTATAACACATGAATATAATTGCAGAGAAACACTGCTAACAATGTATATTGGTAAGAAAACGTTTGCCGGGTCAGCTAGGGAGAACTAAAACGATCATTCGTCTTTGTTCCGATTGATGGAGGTTGTCGAAAACGAATGGAACGACACGAAACAAAAAGTCGTTTGCTTATTGTACTATCTCCACAGGGTTTATTCAGGAACATATAATTGTAAATACTACTCATGACGCACTAAGACATAAGCTAGTAAACCATGAGTTAATAAAATAACATCTCTTCATATATAGTATAAAACAAAGTTGTCTCCTACTGTCTGTCCCTATTTATAGCCTTCTTCTTCTTTCTTTAATAGATAGCACTCCACCTACTCTCAGTACACTACAACACTTCCTCTAAAATTACCATTTAGATAAGGGTGTAATGTACATACATATAAAAGCAGGAAAACAATGTTAATAATGTAGAGGTATATTGGCAAAACAACTGTTGCTGGGTCAGCTAGTACTAAATAAAAACATTACAGTAAGGGCCTTACTAATAATGGCGGAATTGCTATTTCGAAGATACACAAAGCTCAACTTAACTTGTCAGTTGTATGTCAAATACCGAATAACCAGTTCAAGTAGACCTATAATAACCGTTGTACAAGTGACAAAGCGTTTATTGGTAAGGGGGTTAATATGTAGCACTTATGTCGTAACCTTCAAGTAAGATTTGTATATTTTTTTCTTTATGAACTACTTATTACTTTTGAAGTACCTACAAAAACAACCTTTAAAAACAGCTGCGAATCGAAGTCAACAATCGCTACCACGGATACCGAATTGCCTAAGACGTTTAATTTACTTTTATACGGTTAGTACTGAAATGGCAAAAACAAACCTAGGTGTTGCATCTAAAAAGGTGTGTGATAGAGTTGCGTGGTATCGCCGTGAATTTTTCATCTGTTCGTTTGAAGCATCTAAAAGAAACAGAATGGGATTTGAATGTCGTCAAATGGATTACCACGTGCTCACAGTTTCGATTCCCGCCGAAGACACATTGTTTTGGTTTGGCATTTCTTTTATGCGTTCTTGGTATGAAATTTATGTATGTATCTGTGTACATGTATATTTAAAAGTATACAAGGTGAAATTCAAAATTTCGGCGATTCTGGATAAAGTCACTGAGCCCGTGATATTAGCAACTTTACCCAAAGAACCCTTTTTCAAAAACAAAAAAAAGAACCTCTTTCTATTAAGTAGCAATCAGCTGATCAGTAGGTTTTTATGATGGTATTGGTATTTCGATTCTAACGTAGGGTTCCTTCAGTAAAGCTATTTGGTATCATGGGCGGAGTCACTGTCTCGAGTTTTGCCAACGTTTTTGATTTAACGTTGCATATCTGGCTCTCGCACGAATAGTACCTAGGGTATCCTAGTTTGGGCCCAGATCCATCTATTATTTTTTATATCTGTAATAGCTACGGGATAATCTTAACTTAACGATTACACCCTGTATACACACACTGGGTTTAGTAGTTCCAGCAGTCAATGGTTCTCACACAGCCATTGCAGAACTAAGTAATTACAGGTCATTACCTAGCACCTAGTACTAAGTTTTCCCAACAAGAACATAGATAAAATATCTTATAGATGATGAATTTCAAATGAGATTGAAAAGATTATGAAAATATTTTGAATCCAAAGACTTACGAACTATTTAATAGTTATTAGCCACCGATACTATTTTTATTTTCAAAAACGTTGTTTAGTCAACATTTGAGTGGAAACGAGGGTTTTAGTACCTATAGGGACAGGGTGCCTACCTTTTTATTTTGATTCGACACCAAACATCGAGGAGAAAAATAACGGTTTTCATTTATTTTTAATTTAATTACCGAATATCCAAAAATAAATACTATCAATGACTACGTTGAAACAAATTTAATACCTACCTACCAGATAATAAAATTTTAAAAATAAACTTCTGATTTTAACAAAAAAATTTAAGCATGTCACTCACACAATCTAAAACCGTCGTAAGAACCTCTGCCGCGTCCTTAATGTACCTTGGCCCATAAAAAAAGTTCTTCCATTCATAATATAAATGTCATTAGAAAAGAAGGATATTTTTTTCCATGGCGCATTATAAAAGCTCTTACAGTAATGACATTTTAGTTACACAGTAAGGGCCTTACCAATAATAACGGAAAGCTGTATAACTAGAACAATATAACTAGTAAATAACCGCCAACTTCCACTACCCGCCCACCCATACATTTTTTTAAATTTCCCCTCGTTTTACCAGGTTTGGCATACTCATACCGTGATTTCCTTATCATGGGAACATCTAGAAAATATCTTCTGTTCAGCAAAAAAAAAACACAAAAATTGGTTAATAAACCACGAAGTTATCCACGAATAAACATAAAAAAACACATACGGTCGAATTGAGAAACATTCTTTTTTTGAAGTTGCTTAAAAATCAGTTCCAATAGACCTATAATGGGCTCATCCCCTGTCACGTTGGGTTAAATACGCTTATTGAACCATGGGCATTTACTGACATTGCTTGCTTACCCCGCTTTGGAAATAAAAGGTTTGAGCCTACCTAAGCAGGCTATACACATTTAATTTTGTTTTTGTCTTGTTTATTGTCTTCTATGTCCAGCAGCAGTGGCGTGCACACCATATAGGCAAAAAGACACTGCCTACCTTAGTATTTTGGCTTCCCGACCTAATAATAGAGTTATTGCTAGAACTTTTTTGTTGTACTCACGACCATAGGCCTGTGATGATTGTGTTTCTACTGTAGTTAATAAATATTAATTCTTTCTTCCCTCTTGCTGTTACCTACCTTACATTAAAATAAGTGGAAAATTATCCTTAACTAAGGTACCTATGATTTGCCAGGGTATTTATTGGTAAGGAGGGAAGGGTCATCACTAATGACTTTACATATAAAAATATACATTTTTGTATATAATGTTTTTGTTATTTTTTTATGTGTACATGTTCATATTATTCTATTAAATGTAATAACATGTGAAAGCACAGAGTTGTGTGTCACAGTTATGGTCGGCGTTAACGTTATTTTCATTTACGGCTCTTGTAAAAATAGCTTGTAGTATTTCACACAAGGTCACCAGAGCATCTGTCCGCAGAGTAATATAATCTGGTACATACATACATGGAGCGTCTGTGGCCCAGTTGTTCCGATACTCGAATTGCAATCGGGATTGATTCCGGTTACTGGACGTGTACCAATGGAACTCTTTTTCAGGTGAAGGACAACATCGTGATGAAACTCGCGCACCACAAGGTACGTGAACCCTATAACGACGATGGGTTCACCCCCTGTCACGTTGGGTTAGTAGATAATACGCTTGGTGAACCGTGGGTATTTGCTTAGAAAGTGTCTCTACGAGAAAGTGTCGCCTACCCCACTTTGGGATATATTTTTATTTTTATGACTTTTGAGTAGAAATACAACAATCTCTATAGAACTAGAACTGCACAGCAAAAAAATGGCGATGTTCTGCGCATTCAGTATAATTGTTAGTAACACAGTTAGGCTGGATGAGATTTTTTATGTGTGATTAAATAGAACCCCTTCTACATTATAACCGACATGCGATTAGATTTGGAAATTGACAATTTCACAGCCGTATTTTAAGGACGATGGTTTTTTTTTTCTATTAGATAATATTTTTTAACAACGTTTATAACGATTTAATATGCTCCTCAATACCTGGAAAGTGGAAATTGAACTCGTATCTTTCGCCTCCTAATCCCTAGCCACTACTACTAGACCGATATTCCTATTCTTTCATATCATTGTATCCAACTCCAGTACTTTTATTAATCTCGATCCATTGGTATCCGAGTGCGGCGTACGTTTCTGTTGATACCTCAAGTTCGAAACAAGATAAAGAATTCGCAGCGAGAGCTGGCTGCTCAGAACTTTGTCTAATTACATCTTTGCAACGGGACACGAGTTTTTGCCAACTGTAGCGCAATTGCTACGCGGTAACAGTCTCTATTTAAAGTGTGACAAGACAGTTTTCCGAAACACCTTGAAAGAGTTTCTCATGTGGCCACATTATGTCAATACGAAACAATGTTTGGAATTCGAATTGGACAGGATTTTCCCACGGATCTTTGCTTGGTACTCAGTCCAAATATAACTAAACTCGCAATCCTTTAGAATAGAACGAGGTAAAGATATGATTGATGATATACGCAAGATGGCTGACAGAAGCTGGATGCGAGAAGCCGAAAACAGATCACAGTGGTGTGCAATTGAAAAGGCCTATGTTCAGCAGTGGACAAGTATGGGCTGGTGATGAAAAATATGAAAACTGAGTAGTAGTGATAGAGCATGAGATTTTCATCTTCTGTTCCTTACTGCCTAGCAGGGTATTTTTAAATCCAGACAATTTGGTAGTTAAAGTGGCAAATTGAAACCAGAAGTACATTAAATTCCTAAATACATTTTGCTCGATATAGTCAGACTGCAGACTCTATGGGGCCTGCAAGTCTACTTCTGATGGGTCTGAGGCATTTTGAAAACTGTCCAAAAGCATTAACGATTGTTCCATTACTTTGTAGTTTGTTATATGAACTTGAGTTAAGTACGTGTGTGAAATATTACATTAATATTTTATACGTGCAACAAAAGTACGTACCTATAAAAACATGTCTAAATCTCTCCTGTAAAAGTCTAAATTGTTATTGCGCTAATTTATTCTATTCTCATTTTAGCTAACTTCCAATAACTTTAATATTGCTGATTGTGTATTCAACAAATACAGCGATTTCATATTTCGAAATCAAATCAGTGTTTGTTCTTCATTAAGTCAAATTTCATTTTGACAATATTGCAAAAACCAAAAGCGTAATTTTCCGAATAGTCTGAAATCGGCGTGGAATAATTTATTTCAACTGGAGCACGGCTCCCGTTGGATTTGGAATACAAAATAAAAAACAGTAGGTCCCGGTGATTTATAAATAGTAGAAGCCCGTCTGCGATGGGAACTGTAGTTGTCTCCGGCGCAACTCCACCAATCACGTCCTCGCTCCGGATTGGATGATTGTTTAACGTCCCAAATATATTGTGGTTTCGCATCCGGCTGTGGATAAGAATTGCAATGGACTCGTCAACAGAAACATTCGGGTGACAAGAGACCATTCCATTCCATTTTTAATTCATTCTAGAACCAGACTTTACGTAGATTTTTTAAAATTAACAACAATATGAATAAAAAACACGTGACGTACTTATCGTTGGTTTTGTGAAAAATATTTCTGTAAATGTATTTTTAAATTGAATATATTTTTTGACATTTTAACGCTAGAAACCAAGACAAGTTAAATAAGTGCCTACTTTATGTAATCTTAAACTTCGGTAAACATACTTACAGGAACATAAAAGCTATTTTAAATCAAAACGCTTGGAATGGCTTCTGCCTACAGCTACACCCAGCAGGACCTGTTTTCTAAAAATTGAATTTTCTAATTAATAATACCCGCACAGTCGGTCGGCACATAAAATCGATGACGCCGGGCCGGCTCGAAAAACACTCAGTTTATTGCCTCCACGAATCTGCTAATCATACCCACCTGATTGAAAAATGAAAAGAGCGGAAACATTCCAAAATTAGTATTCATTGAAGCGGGTTGTATTCCGACCACGAAGTTCTTTTTTTTAACACAAAATATATTTTTTTTACGTACACTTATGTACACAAAAAAGTGAACCTTCCCCCGCTACGAATAAAGTGTACATTTTGTTTGTACACCTTGCAATTTTTATTAGGGTTATCTATTGGGCTGAGGTACAAAAAGCTTTTAGTTCCAACACAAAGGATGTCTTTTACAAATGACCTCTTTCATATTTCACTAGCATAATAAGTGTACCTAGTGGTGTTTGTAAAATATGTATAGACGACGTTTCTTCATTCTGCACTAACGAGGTTTACCCACGTGTTGTAAAGGCCTGAGATTGATGGCCATATTGAACTTTGCAATTGGTTTTTCTTTCACAAGGCTGTTTTCCTTCGATGGGGGTAGGCAGAGGCATAATTCCATAATATTTGCTTACGATACAATGTGCCAAGTGATTGATTGACAATATATTATTAATAAAATGTCATTTTCATCGTTGCACGGGCTGACATATTGATTAGTTGTTGTCAATCAACTGCAATAATATTACTTACGATATCTTTACTCATGTATCGTCATCATTATCAGTCCATACTTGTCCACTGCTGGACAGAGGCCTCTCCACTCGCCTACACTCTTTGTATAAATAGGAAATAATTATTATTGTAGTTTTGTATGGATGTTAGTAACGAATAAACTCAAAAATAATTACTTCGCCATTAAAGTACATAGGCTATATTTTATTACGGGATTCCCACTTGATCGAAATAATACGTGAGTAACACCACGCTGTTCAGCTGGTTATTAAGAACTTCATAATTTCACGGTTATAGAGAAAACAACATTGTTTAACCCATAGAAAGCACGTCAAATGTCTATTCACTGCTTCTATTATCTACAACTACTATACTATTTATGAAAAGAACAGGTTATAATTTGAAGAAAAACCACTTATGTCTTTCTGTTACCCGAAGGGATTCAACTTAAAGCACGGCCTATGCAGTATTATAGAGGTATTATTCCAAGCGAGCTGAATGGCTGGATTCTAGTTTTTTCTTAGTCTAGAATAACGCAGCAGCAGACGTGCTGTTGGCAGTTGCAGCTCGCTTCAGAATATAATCATATATTATCAATGCTCATAGAGAGACGACATACATTCAAAGCAACAATATTTGTAAATCTAATATGGACGTAGATATATTCTAAAGTAGTGTATATTAGATGTAAATCTACGTCGTCACCCTCCGACGTTTTTGTGCCTACATAATGTATGACGCCTTACATTTCACGTATCAAAGATGGTTTACTATTTCAACACGTCACCGCTTCTCGAAACAGTCTTGAAGCCGATGCGTTACTTGAGTAACACTCAAAGGCTTTCAAGAGCATTTGTCACACGTCTCGAGGCGACAGGCCCTCCGGCAATACTCGATGTTCATGTGAAAAACTTATTCTTCTATTATTTGTTTAGTACCTACAGTTTACAGTTGAAATTACTGTGTGTTTTCTTTTATGTATGTTCAAGATCAAATAGTTTATTTAGTATTAAGTACGCTACAGTCAAGGTTGTCTGAAGACTAATAGAGTCACCCTGAATCTTGAAACTACGAAAAAGTTCGTGGTATTTGTCAAAGAACTACGTGCGGTTTGTATGACCCGTGAACCGACTTCAACCATTACAGTACAGTAGAGGCGACTACCCTACGATTTTTTTAAGATCCCCACAGTTTATCTGATCTGCCATCATCAAACCCTGCCTTCCTTACCATGGACTTACATGAACCACCATCAAAATCGGTTCATAAACCACGAAGTTAACCGCAAACAAACATAAAAAAATTACAGGCGGTCTAATTGAAAAATACTTATTTTGTAGCCACTTAAAATTGTTCAACATGAAAATTGTGACTGTGTGTGTGTCTGTGTGGGTGTGTAGGTAGACTGTACTGGATGCATGTGTCTGAAACAAACAATGCTCAAACGGGAGTATGCCAATTGATTGTATCTCGCTGTAACCTGATTCACAAATGTTTTGTGAACAGTAGTAGAGAGATTGTTAGGAAGCGTACGTACAAATGGGTTGAACCTGTCTCCCAAGGGTTAAAAAAAATGCCATTGCAAACCTTCAACGTTGGTAGTATTAATATCATACAATATTTGGAAACTTCAGAAGACACCTATAACACGATGTCTGCCAGTATTGACCTGAGAAATTCGTGATAAAATCATGTACTAGTTTGTATCTAGAAAAAATTAAAAATCTTCCTCTTATGACCTCACCCCCTTGCCATGCTGGTCTCCAATCATTCTATGGCGAAATCTCGAATATCAGTTAGAGATGATGATGGCCGTTGATTTGTAATTATTTCAAACTCAAACCAACAGTATTAGTGGTCTACTAGCACTCGTTCTTGATACAGGTGTAATACTGACAAATTAACATTGCATTGGTAAATTCGGGTTTGTTAGTTGAGCTCAGGGAGCATAGAGTCGATCGTTTATAATTTCAAGCAGAGTATTTAGATATATTTATGCGCTGATAAATCAGTTGGGGTTCCTTGCATACGTTGCGACGGTTATGACATTTGTCACGTGATATTTTGTGTAAAGCGTTTATATATCGCGTAGCTTTCCCGATGCTTGTGGCCTAGTCATCGTCACGCAATGTATAAATCGCTAAGTTTTCCGTCGCCCCTCACTTTTGCGTCCTACTTAGAGTTGTTTCTTATCTCTTGTTTGATATTTCGTAAAGCAAGCCTGCCAAATCGCAACTAATTGGGAGAAAAGAATTACATCCGGAAATCAGAAATTATCCGACATTACTCAATAGCGGATTAGAAATCCTTCTTAAAAGGTGTCAGCGTTCATTTTATCCTTAAACTGGTTTATGTAATATATATAAAATAATATAAATACGGATTTTAACTTTGGAACTGTACCTAAAATATTTTCTTACCTTCTGCTAAAGAGCAAAACAGATAATTTAATTCATGTTTTTATCACGTTGTTTGTGATTCAATCGAACTATATAATAAAAGAGCTTTTTATGTTCTTACTCACTATTATTTTTGGTCCAATTCCTGGATGTGGCAAGTGGCATTTTCATAATGCATTTTTCTTTCTTTTAATAAGTAAAGGAATGTTTTCATTGAGTAGAATTTTCCATCTCCAGTATTTTCAGTACTTTGCCTCCAAGTGGCGCAACAAAATTCCACCGTATATATCACAAAAATATTATATTAAACTGTAAAGAATAAAGGAAAGTGGGACGTTCCAACCGACATTATAAAAAAGCAACGTGAATCAGTGGCAATCAAACACACATTGTTGCCTGCTCGCTTCCCCGGCTGCTAATCTATTGTGGCTGTTAGATCAGAAAGCCCTTATCCATTACGCCAACTGATTTGTCACGCCGGCTGATTCATTAGACAGACATTAATCTTCGACGGGAGGGGAAAAGGAGAGTTCTCACACAGATTTCCGTACTGGCGATATTTACATTAGAAGTTTTAAATTATGCAGTATAGTCACCGTAGTCAGTTTTTGCCGTTACGTTGTTTATTATTTCTGGTATTTTTGGAGACTGGGGGAAAGTTCATAATAATGGGGATAACTAACGTAGATTAGACACCTAGGCTTAAATCAAGACACATAAGTTTATTTCAACACAACTAACTTTTACCTAATGTAGTTCAATCCTGAAACGTTACTATGATAATACATTGCGTAGGTATATTACGGGTCCAACTAAGTTTCTTACCTCTATAGTTTCGGTCGAAATACCCACTTAAAGTTCCCAAAGCCGGTTAGTGTACCAATAAGGCTGTATTATAATAAACTGTACCAATGCAAAGTGTACGCACTGCCTAATTCCTCGGCGTACCTTCTAGCAAACTCAAGACGTAGGTCTAAAAGCTAACACAGAAATTTAATTAACCCAAATTCGTCCTTTTGTGTCTTAAAAGCATACAATACCTACCGACCCATCTCGAATTTAAGGTTATAGTTAACAACAGTACGAGCTTTGTCGGAATATTTTAAATCTAGATTTTTTTGTTCAAAGGTAATTTCACGTTTTAGTATCACATTTAAACTATATCCCTGATTTAATTCTTGATCTACTGATTTCTTTTTAGGCTTAAGTGTTTTTTGTGATTCACTTTATTAACAGTTTAGTTATTGTTTTGCGGTTTGTATAAAATAATGCTTTTAATGCAACTAAGTAAAACGAAAAGTGTTCTAATATATAAGGCTCATTTAAACACACTTTCTCACATCAAAATGCAGCTTAAATTAAGTAGAATATGAAAGCTTTTTTGACATGAAACATTGTCACGAAAAATCTAGAGCTAACCTCGTTAAAAATTTGTGAAGTCTGTATTCATTTACATTTTGTATGAACCCGTTACATGTAGGCTTAGGCCTATTTTATGTTCGGAGAAAATTTAAGACTATTAAAAATTTTAAACAGGTCGCATGCGAAATATAATATTGTATACCCTTAACCATAAAATTACACGCAATATGTTGGGATAAAATCAGAAGCAATTATAAAGGGGTTTAATTATAGACGAACTGAGCAGTTGCGATGGTTTTATTGCGCGTAAATGTCAGGCTCAATAACGACGAGATTGCAACGTACATTCTGCCGTATTATTTAAATACTGTTATTGAACTGTTAAACATGTGCTAATATTAGGACTGCGGTGTGTTATGCAACTAATTTGACTGGACAGTGGCAGTTATTAGATTTCAGCCTAAGGTCCAAAGTGACTCTGTAGATAGGCCCATTTACTCAGAAAGCACTGACGGCATACAAGCTCAAAATTACACAGTATGCTATGGAAAGGGCTATGCTTGGCGTTTCTCTGAAGGATCGAAGTTATCCGAAAGAGAACTAAATTTATCCACATAGTTCATCGGTTTAATGAGCTGAAGTGGCAGTGGGCCGGCCATATTAGCCGTAGAACCGATGACCGTTGGGGCAAACGAGTTCTCGAGTGGAACCCCGTTTTGACACACGGAGTGCAGTACGCCCCCAGGCAAGGTGGACTGATGGAAGAAGCAGGAGGTGAGAAGCCGAAAACAGATCACAGTAGCGTGCATTTAGGGAGGTCTGGACATAGGCCTCCCCGTTATATCGTTACAAACATTGAAACTAAAAAAAGTTTAAAACTGAAATCGCAGGGCGTCTAATAATAGTTATAATAAGAGTAGGGCGCAAAAACACACACACAAGTTTCTAAAGTTCCGAACACACACACACATACATCTAGCATCACACATCAATACCTTAAGCTAGTACCGAAATTATAAACTACAATTTGTCCGGAAGGCTTTAAACTTGGCACTCGTATGAAGCAGTACCTTCTCAAATGGTTTCTTAATCCATTAATAACTTATAATTCGTACAACATAAGTATGTATATAAGATATAAGTACGTATATATATCTCGGGTATATCAATTTTTACTGGGATAAAAAGTACCCTATTATTTAAACCGGACTTCTAACTATGCGTCTGCAAATTTTGAAAGCAATCGGTTCAGTAGTTACGGCGTGAAAGCGGAACAAACAAACACTTTCCCATTTATAATATTAGTAAGATAAGTACTATTTTTATTTCAGGGCGTCTGTGGTCCAGTTGGTCGGATTACTTGACTTGTAACAGAGAGGTCGCGGGTTCGACCCCGGCTATTGAACGTATACCAATGGAACTCTTTTTCAGAGCCTATGTACGCAATGCAACGCTAGTACGGGGAAGGACAACATCGTGATGAAACCCACATACCACAAGGTATGTGAACCCTTTTAACGGCGATGTGCTCACCCCCTGTCTCGTTAGGTTAAATACGCTTGGTGAACCGTGGGCATTTGCTTTAGCAAGTGTCTCTGCCTACCCCGCTTTGGGATTAAAAGATTTATTTTTCTTTGTTTTATTTCAATTGGGGAGTTTCATTTGTAAAATGACAAGACGATCTTAAAGACCTTTTGATCTGCAAGTAGAACGTAGTACCAACTGTGAGCACAGTTAAAAAGGCACTAATGGCAGAGCACCTTTTAAAATTGTATTTACTCGAAACAGACCGAAGCAAGCAAAATGCTGAAAATTCGCCTTACAATTTGTTTTACCTCCGCGTCGTGAAGTCGTTTGAAGACATTTTGTACGTATTTTTTTCTTTCTTCGGATACAAATTTGCTCGAGACTTCCTTCCTCCTTTAGCGTATTTAAAATAAAGTAAGTACATAAATGAAAAGATTTACATTAAAATGGTATTTAAAAATGTATTATTTCTTTTGTTGCTGAGTCTGATTCCATATGTGAACCAGCTTACTCGTGATCTTAATTCGATCAATAATTAAATACACATACTTAAAAAAAAATGTTTGCAACAAATACATGGGTATAGGTAAGTAGGCACATTTTTATATGGGTATAAGTTTTTTTATCACTATGAATAAGCGTTTGGCCACCATCGTCACCCACATTGTTGTTATACGGTCCCAATTAAAAATGTCGGTAGTGCTATTTTAGGAATATGTACTTTTCTACACCGTTAAATTGACGATATTAAGATCTATAAACTTATTACGTATATTACATCACGTAAAGATACCAAAGATTATAAGCTGTTGTAAATTTTAAGTATGTACCACAAGTAGTTTAGTTTTAATATCCAAAACTAACTTCTATCTTCTCTCCTGAACATGTTCCGTTTTGTAGATCCGACTTTCTTAATAGGGACCATCGAAACGTTAAATCAAACACATTGGCGAAACTCGAGGAACTAACTCGGCCCACGATATCGAACAACTTTCCCCAAGGAATTCTGTGTTAAAACAAAAAAAAACTTCATCTCTTTATACAAACTAACCGATCAGCTGATTGCCACTTGGTGTCATCCTGAGTTGCTTTCTCGAGTTTCGCCAACGTTTTTGATTTAACGTTGTATAAGAACATATATATTATTGTTACAATTTTAATAATATAGTAAAAAAATGCAGTACGTCATGATGACTGGTAAGTTTCCAGTCTTATGACGACGACCTCCCGCGACGCGAAAACTATAAGAACGTAAATAACTTATTCAACCACAGTTGCCGGGCGACCATTGGATCACAAAAAACGTTTTTTGCATATGAAAAGAAATAACGACTTGAATAATAAATTTAATTTCTGCAGTAATATATGACTTATCTATAGTTAAGTATATAATGTACATAAGCACCACGGCACTGATTAGATGAGGCAACAAGCTCATATTTTATTCACTACATGCTGTCTGTCATATGTATTTTATAGTACAGGATTGTGTTGCAGTGATGATGCAACACTATCCTGTACCATGAAGCAAGTACTTTCTTCAATATCCGGTAATATTGGTATACCCACTGAAACCATAACGCGAGCTTAACTCGTTGGTTTGGCTTACCCGCGAGACCCACTAGTCCTTACGTGTAAACCCTACCGAATAATATGGAATGTATTATTTAATCCGTGGCACATTAGAACGCTGGTAGAACCGATGGCCGATGGGGCCTGAAATTTATTATAGTGACGGCCACGAATGATTAATCGCAGCGCGGTCCTCTAAAAAAATGTTCCGGTATATAGCTTTCTGTTTTACCACATTACATATATCTTAAAAAGTATCTTATGGGGTGGGTAGACAGAGATGCCTCCTAGGTCATTTTTGCCTGAAATCTAAATATAACAATAATAAGGTCATCGCAAAATAATCTCTTTCGTACTTCGAGCAGCTTTTTACGTCCCGCTCGAAACTTCATATAACTCTAATATTTACATTGTAATAATACTTTTTCTGCCTACGTAAACGGGGCCCAACGATCAACGTTAATAAAAGAAACCTCTTTACCAAACGTAAATAAAAGACCCTAACGACAAAACTGTTGCGTATCAATATTGGAAGGAAATCGCGTGTACATTCCTTCAGATCGCTCAACTTCCAAGAAACTATATATAGTTACCATAGCAGGTGACATAAACAGCAACCTTATTCCCTAAGTAACATGATCTATTTTTTCCCAACAAAAGTATCGACGTAAGGTCTTCCTTGAGGGCAGGCACGTCTAATGCAATTACCTGAGATGGATTGCTCCAGTTCAAGCGACGAGGACCGCGAATAAAGTTTCTTATCTTCATAAGGGTACAAAATTTTGTGACTTCTGAACAAAAAGTTTGCCCTACGCAATATCATTTCTCGTTCGAACTTCTTCTAAGGAATGTAAGTACGGTATATTGCATTCAAATAATTTTCAAAAGCAGATATTTTTTTCATTCATTCTCATGCAACAAGGTGTCGATCCCACCACGGACGTAATAAGCCCTCGAAAATATTGGAAAAGTTGTTGGGAAATGCCTTGTTTCAAACTTTCCGTCTCTTGATTCATCTTTCTTCTTTTTTTGTCTTACTGAAAGATTGTTATTGAATGAGGCCAGTCGGTGGAAAAGTTTTACAGAATTAAAAATATTTAAAACCGGGAAGTGCCCGAAAAGTCAGAATCGTAAGATAATTAGTTTCATTGGTAATTAGATATTTTTTACATAAACTAGACGTGAAACAAAGTAAACTGGCTCCGATAAGTCCCACCACGTCATGTTCAAGAATACTTCAAATGTTAACTTTACTTCCTATCTTATGAACAACCTAGTAACTCATAAATTATAAAAAAGATAAATTTTAAAACAGCGAAGGCATGAGCATGAAAGAGTATTTACTGAATAAGAAAAGCCTCCTGGGCTTCTTTAGGATCATCTCTCAAATATTTATAGTTCTTTTATACCTAGCTCTCTACGAGATCATACGCATGGGTTCATACAATTTACCTTGTTTAGGCTACCTATTTTTATATTTCATGTTTTAACCATTTAATTACCTATTAATTATATTTTCGAAAAAATCTAATCAAGGTCATAATTTTCCTGTTAACAAACTATGCAATTGTTTTTCAAACGCTTTTCATAAAAAAGGAATACTTGCACATGCCATTTGAGTGGGCCTCGTTTATTTTTAACTCACTTATAGTTTTGCATTGGGTCGTTACCTGCGGTTTATTCCCTTCCTGTGGGGATTTTGGGATAAATAAAACGGTTCCTATGTTTAAATTAATGAATAAGATCAATATTTAATATGAAATTCAGCCTCAAGTGTACCATTCTAAATGGTGAGACTCATCCGTAACCGTATTCGTAACCAACTTACTTACATAAAAACATACGAATATTTCATCTTTGTAGAGGTAAATACAAATACTTAATAATTCCAAATGCTCAATAGCAAATTTTTACCGTTGCGAATTTCATGCAAAACAAATTCTGAATTTTTATATTGCCAACGTATTTTATATCACGAACATGCACAGAAGCAGATTTTCAAACAGTTATTTGGTTTGTCGACGAAAAGTAATTAAAGTCACACAAGGAAGTGTTTCCCCGAAAAAACCTCCACAAACTCAATCAAACATTTCGGATACGGCTGCAATTCAGTTTTAGCTTACCAACACATTTCGGGGTTTGTTTATCTATACAGGGGTTAATGTTTACTTGAACTACGTTTTCTTGTACATTTCATGGTCCAGAAGCTCAGAACGTCTCGGCTCACGTAGCACGGATTGACACTAAACAACTGCAGACAGTAAAGCAAGCCCGCTACGACATAAACTCATATACTAATTTCAGCAGCAAATACCTGTGGCTCTAAAATCTTTATTACTTAATCGTTAATTGTGAAGTTAAATGAACTCGCCCAGAGTAATGTAATGTGCGAACACTCTATTTGTCACGGGAACTTAGTGTCGTAAAGCTGCGGTCACACTGGATGACACAATTTATATTTAACGTTCAGTCATCTGCATTCTTTCATCAGAGCAGGCAAGGTGGATTGATGATATACGCAAGATGGCTGGCAGAAGCTGGATGCGAGAAGCCGAAAACAGATCACAGTGGCGTGCAATTGGAGAGGCCTATGTCCAGCAGTGGATGAGGTACGAGTTGTTGGAGTGCACTGGAGCAAGGCCAACAGTGTTAGCTGGTGTCGTGGAGCGAAGTAATAGTAGAGGACCTATGTACCAATGATCATCATCAGTCCATATTTGTCCACTGCTGGACATAGGCCTTTCAAATTGCACGCTACTGAGATTTGTTTTCGGCTTCTCACATCAAACTTCTGCCTTCTTTCGCAAGTCCGCCTTGTCTGAGGGTGTTCTACACTCCATTTGCTGAGACGCGGTCTCCACTCGAAAACTCGTTCAACGGTCATCTGTTCTATGGCTAACACAAATGGCTTGCCAAACGACAACAATATATACATACGTCTGCGGTTCTACTACAAAGTGTGTTAGTAAATCTATCTTAAAAATATTTTCTGAGGAATGAACTGCATGCATGGCGAAATACATAACTCCTTCTGAAGAAAGTTATTCTAGGATTTCCTTTTACTTCTTTTGCTCCTTTTACTACTTTATCTCCTTTTACTTATCCTGTATATACTCCTTTGTCAGCTTATTAATAAAAAATATTTTATTACTTCGTGGGATCGTAGATATTCCCAGAATTTAATGAAACTACTTTTGCAGCTCTGTCCATCCTGAATGCCGCTGTTGGATTAATCTGGAAAAAAAATAACACGAACCAATTAATCATGGTAAATATTTCAATAACGCTCGTAACCCGGTGACCGATCATGGATGTTAAGCAACACTCGTCGTGGACACCTATTAGAATCGTTTGCCGCCTTTAACTCAGATCTTTTTGGGCCTTTCCGTGCTTCGGACGGTAACCATGGGGCTCCAGCAACTACCTCGACAGTAGTCACTAAACCGAATTAGAGACTCGAGGTACTTGAAGAATCTAACAGTTCTACTGACCCCTTGTTCGACACTGGCTTTCGTCTACGATTCGGGACTCGGCTGAGGACTAACGTCGTTCCGCTAAAGAAGCCAAATAACAAGCGAACCGAGTTAATAATGCCATAACGAGCTTCTTATTGAAATGCAACGTGTACTTACGTGTTTCATCGGAATTCTCAATTCTGAATTCTTTATTGCGTTCTACAATGGTACTCTTAGGTGGTAAGTTAATTGGTGCAATTACATTGTAGATCCTGATGGACACAGCAATATGGCGTAGGGGAGAGGGAGATTCGTATAGACTCATATTTCTAGAAAGTTATAATAGTTCGATACGTACTATATCGGTAATATAC